>PVJC01005410.1:0-19949 GCA_004026665.1 Murina feae | reverse complement strand
AACAAAACTACAAACTTAATTATCCATATGGATGTTGAAAAAATAAACTATACCAATATCTGGCTAACAATTCTGCTGGAAAGTTAGGTAGTTTGCAAATTTCAACCAATTAAAAAAGAGACGAATTAAACTATATCACCTAATAAGTCATTGAAAAAAATAATAATTATTAAATCACAATGTAAATTTTGGCATCATTACTCAGGATTCAAAGAATTAAACTTATATTAATAAAGGGTAATATGCTAATCAGACTGGATGTTTTCCAGGCAAAGCCACAGTGGTGGGGTCGAGGCAGAGGTGGTTAGGGGAATCAGGCCGGCAGGGAGAGCAGACCAGGCAGGCAGAGCAGTTAAGGGCGATCAGGCAGGCAGGCAGGCAGGTGAGTGGTTAGGAGCCAGCAGTCCCGGATTGTGAGAGGGATGTCCAACTGCCGGTTTAGGCCCAATCCCACTTGGGACTAAACCATCAATTGGACATCCCCCAAAGGGTCCTGGATTGGAGAGGGTGCAAGACAGGCTGAGGGACCTCCTGGGCCTCTAGTACTATAATAAAACTTCAATTTCTCTCTACATATTGAGGTGCACAGTGCTTAGCATTTACATCTAAAGAAGTAAATGTTGTCTCATTCTAGCAATACATAATATTTACCACTAATAACCACCTAGTGAGGGAAGCACCATACAGATCAAGAGACTCTATTTACAAGAAATCTTTAACCTACTGTGAAGCAACAATTATTGTAATAAATCAACCTAAAAATTATTATAACATTTTCCTATATTTTAAAAAATATATAGTAAGAGTAAAAATGGAACCAAAAAACATGAAATATAAAGAGGACAATAACTCTAGGAGTAATTATAAAATATTTATAATCATTTAGACTTGATCCTTCATCTTTAAAATTCTGTTAGATTTGTCAATTAAGTATTCTTTGTAATAGTCTGTGGCTTGCAATCAAAGAGTCCTAATACCCTCCAAGATTCTATTTTCTTATTTGTAAAACAGTAAGAGGACAAATGAGAGAATGCATGTTCTCAATTATCAAAATATTGATAAAAGATATTACAAGGCAAATAATTCATCAAAACATTATTCATGGTATTTGATATACTTTGGGATCCAAACATTCATCTGTAGTATTTTTTTTTTTGAAAGTCCAAGCCAAAATTCAAAAAAGCCAAATCTGTAGTGAACTACCATAAAATTATTCAAGGTCTATGCTGATCTTTCATAGAGATCTCTGCATTTCATAACTTTTATTTTTAAAAAGTCTTTATTGTTGAGAGTATTACAGATGGCCTCCTACCCTACCCCCCCCCCCCCCACACACACACTGCTTCCTCCACATGGTTCCCACCCCACCCCTGGCCTCACCACCCTAGGGTCCATGTCAATGCATACAGATCTTTGGTTAATCTCTTCCAACACCCTTCCACCCTGCCCTCTGCTATTCAAAAATCTGTTCCACGTTTTCGTGCCTCTGGTTCTTTTATTCATCAGTTTATTTTGTTCATTAGATTTCTTGTTAGTTTGATTTTTAGATTCAATTGTTGATAGATACATATTTATTGCCATTTTATTGTTCATATTTTTTGTTTCTTCTTCCTCTTCCTCTTCTTAAAGAATACCCTTTAACATTTCACCTAATACTGGTTTGGTGGTGATAAACTCCTTTAGCGTTTTCTTGTCTGTGAAGCTCTTCATCTAAAGTCCTTCAATTCTGAATTGTAGCTTTGCTGGGTAGAGCAATCTTGGTTGTAGGTCCCTGCTACTCATCACTTTGAATATTACTTGCCACTATTTCTGGCCTGCAAAGTTTCTGTTGAAAAATCAGCTGACAGTCGTATGGGTGCTCCCTTGTAGGTAAATAACTGCTTTTCTTTTGCTGTTTTTAAGATTCTTTGTCTTTACACCTTGGCATTTTAATTATGATGTGTCTTGGTGTAGGCCTCTTTGGGTTTCTCTTGTTTGGGACTCTGCCCTTCCTAATTTTGTAAGTCTATTTCTTTCACCAGGTAAGGGAAGTTTTCTGTCATTATTTTTCAAATAGGTTTTCAATATCTAGGTTATCAATGCTCTCTTCTTCTCTGGCACTTCCATAATGCAAATGTTGGTACGCTTGAAGTTTTCCCAGAGGCTCCTTACACTATCTTTTTCTTTTTGCTCTTCTGTTTTTTGTGTTTTTTTTGTTTTTTTTTTTTTGCTTCCTCATATTCCAAATTGTTCACCTGAGACTCAGAATCCTACAAATTACTGAATCCCTGTAAATTATTCTTGATTAGTGCTATATCATTCTTCATAGTTACTGTATCTTTCTTCATGCTGCTGAGTATCTTTGCCATCATTATTCTGAACTTTATGTCTGATAAATTTCTTACTTCTATTTAATTTAGTTTTTCTAGAAACTTCTCGTTCTTTCCTTCGGGGCTTTTTGTCTCCCATTTTGGCTGCCTGTTTGGTTTAGGTGTCTGCTAGGCTCCCTGTCTCTAGTGCCAGATAGTATCAGATGCTGTTTCTCACTAGCCCTGAGTACCGTTTGCACTAATCAGCAATTCACAGCTTGTGGCTCCCTTGGTTGGGGCTCAGTGCCTTTGGAAAGGACCAAGATGGGCACCAAGATCTGCTCTTCCTATCCCTGGGCCCGGAATTAAATCAGGCTGCATATTAAATCAGGCAAAGACTCAGCCTCCAGAGGCCTGCCTCAGCCTGCAGTCTGATAGTAATGTCTTGATTTGACTCAGGTTATTGACCACAGGGTGGGGCAATGGCTTCCGCCTGCAGGCTGATTGTTGTTCTAAGATGCCCAATGGGCCTCAGAAACTCCACAAGGTGGGCAACTGTCTCCTCCCCAGGCTAAAACCACCTGAATAGCAAAGGTCTTCTGCAGAAACATGTTCTTGGCAGTGTGACAAAATGACTCAGCAAAGGAAATTGAGGGTCTGCCTTCTGAACTCTAACTTCTGAGCCCCCAACCCTGGCTTCTGCTCACACAGCTCGTCCACTCTGCCCTCCCCCTGTTGGAGCACAAGGTGAGCGGTTGCATATGAAATTTTCTGTGTTGGCCCTTCAAAAGGGTGTCTGCATTTCCAGCTGTCTCTCCTTTGAAGATAGCAACCCTGCTGCTTTTCATAGCCAGATGTTATATGGGCACCTTTCTCAGTTCTGGTGTAATGGGTTGGGGAGCCGTTTGGGGTTTAGACCCCTCAGCTGAGATATCCCTCCTGAACTTCAGCTGCTATCTATGGAAACCTGGCCAGCCCTTTCACCCCTCCAGACTTCCTACCAACAATCCAGTTTGTGGTCTCCACTTTCCGTCTTCAATTATCAAGGTTCTCTCCAACTGACTTTTCAGGGTGGTGTTTTTGTATTTTAGTTGTTATTCCAGTTTGGTCCTAGGAGAGTGTCAGTGTAGTTACTCCGCTGGCATTTTGGAATCTCTCTGTTTTGGAGATGGGAAGTCCAAGATCAGCATGATTGGGTACGGGCACTCTTCTAGGTTGCAGACTTCATGCTGTGTCCTCACATGGTGAAAGGACCATGACTTTTTTTCTTTTAATAGCAAAAGGTGGAAATTTCTTGAGAAACAAGCACAGACTCCCACATGGGAAGGGGGAGAGAGTCCCTGCCATAACTTTTTACATAAAGTCTATCTAACAATCTTCAATATACTTGATTTAAATTAACTAAAAATATTTGAATATTCTATTCTAAATTGAGAATTTCTAGTTGGAGTAAACAGAAAACATTTATTGCTTACCATATAATTTTCATTAGTATGAGCTCTACTAAAAATGTCTAGTGTGAGGAAGATTTTTTTTTTCATCTTAATCTCTTATATCTTCAAGTTTTCAAAGCTATTTTCTCTGATAACAAATTCCCTGCTCAGGAAAAATTCCTGTTTTCTAAATTATTTTCAAATATCATAGTCTTTGTGAAAGCCTTCATGACAGAATTTGCTATTAGCTCTACAGTGTTCACACTACAGGTTACCGTATCTTTCTGTACTGGCTGATGGAAGGTGGATCTAAAGATCATGGATAAAGAAAAAAATGAAGCATATATTCAAGCTCCCTATAACTGAGATGGAAAAATGGCGCAAGTGTTGGGAGTATATTAGAGGCAAGATTTGGAAAGATATCCGATAGCTCCACTTACTCTTAGCTTTCTCTGCTTTTCCCAACTCCATCTTTTATTATGGTTGTCCACTTCTGTGCTTTCTACACTTCCCATTTACTGTGCATTACCAATGAATTAACCCAATAGCATTAAGTCACTGAATAATCTGGCAATGAGAGCTGGAGCCCCTTACATATTAAATATTAAGCTAAAACCAATTCTTCCCCTAAAGCCGTAATTCCCCGATGTTTCCTAGAAAAACTTTATGAACAGCAAATGAATGAATAGTAGGTACTCCTTTGATGTGATAAATAGAAAACCAGTAATTCTGATTTTTTGTTGTTGTTAATCCGCACCTGAGGATTTTTTTTTTCCATTGAATCCTAGAGAGAATGGAAGGGAGGGAGGGAGGGAGAGATGTGGGGGAGAGAGTGGGAGAGAGGTTGCCTTCTTCACTTGCCCAACAAGGGCTAGAATCTAAACTGCAACCCAGATACATGCCCTTGATTGGGAATTGAACCCAAACCCCTTGGGTACATGGGCCAATGTTCTAACCACTGACCAATACCAGTCAGGGCATAAACTAGCAATTCTTTTTAAAAAAAATAATTTTATTGATTTTTAGAAGGGAAGGAAGAGGGAAAGAAACACTGATGAGAGGATTGATCAGCTGCCTCCTACATGCTCCTGCCCCATGATCACTGGAGATCGTGCCCATAACCCAGGATCGTGTCCTGATCAGGAACTGAACCAGCTACCTCCTGGTTTCTGGGTTGATGCTCAACCACTGAGCAACACCAGCCATGCATAAACCAGTCATTCTTAAGTGGGGAGAATAGGACATTATCCTGGAGAAAAATGTAGTATGAAAAAGGAAATATAATAATAAAACTTTCTACTTAGAAAATTTTAAAAAAATCTTGTTTTCATTATGTGAAGTAATGCTGATAATCCTGTGAGCTAGTCTTGTTACTCGGAAGGTAAATTTAATTTAGAAACAAGATTAAGAAAAAGGGTTTTAGAAACTCTAGAAATAGATTTTTATATTTAACTAGAGGCCCAGTGAATGAAATTCATGCATGGGTAGGGTTCCTAGGCCTGGCTGTTGATCAGGGCCATCTGCAGGGCGACTGGTGGGACCATTGGGGAGGCTCTCTGCTGCCACCTGCCTTAGCTGGCCTGGGGCCTATAGGCAGCTCCTGCGTTGAGCGTCTGCCCTCTGGTGGTCAGTGCACATCACAGTGACTTGTTGTTCCACCATTTGGTCGATTAAGCTTTTATTATATAGGATAAAAGCGGGCAGATATTTAAAAAGAATTGAGAAACAGCATATATATTATAGGCCCATTTTGATAAAACTATTACATACATTTATTTGTGTGAAGTTTGACGCAAATACACACGTATTCATGAAGGATGGAAAGGTCTACATATATCACACTTAATAGTGGAATAGAGTGTGAGCATTTAAGCATAACCAATGGACACAAAACACTGGGGGGTAGGGCAGGCTGGAGGTAGGGCAGGGGGAAAAAGAGACATATGTACTAATCTTTGTAAAGCTTTATGTAATTTTAAAAAATGTAAAAAAAATTAAAAAAAAAAGAAAGTTTGTTAGTAAAAAAATAAAAATAAAAATAAATAGTGGAATAGAGTTTGCATTTTTTTACCACTGAAAAATGAAAATATTTATGGTAGTAGGCCCAATGCATTTTATATTGTTCAGTTCAGTGGATAAATAACTGCACATTGGCCCTGGCCAGGTGCTTCAGTTGTTTGGAACACTGTCCTATACACAAAAACAGTTGCAGGTTTGAACCCGGGTTGAGGCAATGTGTACAAGAGGCAATCAATCAATGTTTCTTTCTTTCTCTCCCTCCCCCCCTTCTCTAAAAATCAATAAAAACATACTCTGGTAAGGATAACCAAAGTAACAAACAAAAGAATTGTACATTAAACCTAACATCTACATTAAAAACAAAAACAAAAACTGCCACGTAGTTAAGCTTATGGAAAAGAGCAAAAAATTGGGCATATTACATCAGGAAATGATTAGATGATCTGGATGTAACTTTTTAAAAAAAATATTTTTATTGATTTCAGAGAGGAAGGGAGAGGCAAAGATAGAAACATCAATGATGAGAGAGAAGCACTGACAGGCTACCTCCTGCACGCCCCCTACTGGGATCAAGCCCACAACCCAGGCATGTGCCCTTGACCGGAATCGAACCCTGGACCCTTCAGTCTGTAGGCCGACACTCAATCCATTGAGTCTAACGGGGTAGGGTTGGATATAACTTTTTTTAAAAATTGATTTTTTTACAGAGAGGAAGGGAGAGGGATAGAGAGTTAGAAATAGAAACATCGATGAGAGAGAAGCATCGATCAGCTGCCTCCTGCACGGCCCCTACTGGGGATGTGCCTACAACCAAGGTACATGCTCTTGACCGGAATCGAACCTAGGACCTTTCAGTCCACAGGCCGACGCTCTATCCACTGAGCCTGGACCCATACAGACAGGAGGAAAGAGGTAACTAAAGACATATATATATAATGTCCATCTGGCATTATCTTGCAAAATACATTAATAATGGGACAAGATCATGTGGTAGGTTGGAGCTGAGAATGAGAAACAATTGTGAGACTTTTCTTGGACTGCCTCACTTGTTGAAAATCATCATAATGAACAATCTGACTAGTTGCTTTCAACACCCATACATTGAAAAGTTACTCCAAAATGATAAGGAAAGACAAAGAAATGTCAACTTTTTCCTTTGATGGAAAAGAAGTAGGGGCAAAGAATAGTACTCTTCGATGTTTTCCCCTATATTTTCCTCCCCAAAAGTTCCAGTTTTTAGTGTTCTATATAATTCAGGCTATACTCTGCCTATTCAATTTGACTGCTAACTACTCCTTATCCTATATAATAAAAGCATAGTATGCAAATTGTCCCCTTGACCAGGATTTCATTCAGGAGTTCTACCAGGGGGCGGGGCCCGCCGGGGGAAAGAAGGGAGGCTCAGGCAGTACTAGGGACCCTACCAGTGCATGAATTTCATGCACTGGCCTCTAGTCATAAAAGAAGCTCCAGTCGTAATATTCTTTTTTACTCATCTCTTATCTTAAGCCAGTGGTTCTCAACCTTCTGGCCCTTTAAATGCAGTTCCTCATGTTGTGACCCAACCATAAAATTATTTTTGTTGCTACTTCATAACTGTAATGTTGCTGTTATGAATCGTAATATAAATATCTGATATGCAGGATGGTCTTAGGCGACACCCGTGAAAGGGTTGTTGGACCACCAAAGGAGTCACGACCTACAGGTTGAGAACCGCTGTTAAGCTTTCAAAGAATAGCTCACATCCCATTCGTTTATTTAAATGCCTCCACAGATTAATCTCTTTCCATGAATCCCTATATTCTCTACCCATCAATTTAATCAATAGGCCTCACTGATAGCTTACTAACATTTCATGACTTTCTAAAATACTTTAAGTAGGACAGGCTCCTCAAGCTAGATTACACAATTATTAAAAACAACTACAGGACTGGTAAAGTCAAAAAGAGAGACATGGTTTCACAAAGTTCAGAGGCAATATCCTAATACTTACTGCATTTCTTACATATCAGTGAGAATATAAGGAATATTAAAAACTACTTGGGAATAGTTTAAATTTATAATTTCATATAAGAAAAAATTTTAAGAATCAACCTATTAAAATGAATGTTAAGCATTTTTATGCTTTGTGTTTTTTCTACCTGTAATGGCTTTATCCACCCAACTAACAACTACTTATTATGGAGAACCTACTATATGACAGGCACTGTGATAAGTTCTAGAGATAAAAAGGTGACCAAAATCAGACAAAGTTCCTACTCCAAAGAGTTTATAGCCTAGAGGAAAGTATAAATAATCCAATAAAATTAGGATTTAAAATACAGTTAGACATTAATGTTCTGAAGGTAAGAAACAAGGGTCCCATAAAACTATACAGCAAATAAACTTGTTCCAGCTAGAAGAAATAAAAAAGGCTTCCCCGGAAAATAAATCATTTTGCAGCTGAGAACTGAAGTATAAACCTAAGTTAATTAGTCAAAAAGACTAAGGACATGAGTGTAGATAAGGGTGATCACTCCAGAAAGAAAGAATATGAGCTATGGTACTCTGATAGGGGCTATGTTAAAGAACATATAGGAAGACATGTCTGAATAGAGCATAGATAGAAAGAAAAGCAAACTGGGTAGGGCTTATGAGTTTCATTAAGAATATTGATCTCTAAGAGCAATGCAAAAACCATTAAAAGCTATTTTTAAAAAGGGAAGTGACATATTCAGATTTATATTTTGAAACAATTACTCCAGCTATAATGTAGATTGAAGATAAACCAGAGTGATTGTGAGTTAACGGATTACTAGACTGCTGAAGGTCCATGATGATAGACTGATTTAGGGCAGGGATGGATAGCATCTGGCCTGTGGACCACAGAAAGCCTGCAAAATCATTTGGTCTGGTCCTTTCAAGAAATTATGGGTGACTTAATTAAACATCTGACCATATTTTTAAGCAGGCGAATTTTTAAGTTGATAATTTTGTATGGCCCATGAATGATGTCATAAATATGCAGAAAAAAGGTTCCCCACCCCTGGTTTAGGGTAACAACAATACGGATAAAAAGAAATTCAGATAGGAAGTAACAAATTCTTGTATTTCATTCTAATTTCAAATATTCCATAGCAAGTAGCATTTAAAAATTAAAGCATTTCAAAATAAATTAAATGTGTTCCTACCAACAATATACATAAAAATATTCTCTTCAAAAGTTAATACCCTTATGAACAGTTGATTTGGAGTACAAAAAAAATACACATGAAATAACATTCTGTTTTAAGTAAAGCTATGTTAACGTTTTTATGATTTTAAGAAATACTGATAAACTGATATGATTATTGGATACTTCTCAACTTACCATTTTTCCAATCATCATTACATAAGGTCCTGCCTGTTGATTTACAGCTAGAAAGTCTAGCAAACGCACATACCAAAATATTATGTTAAGACAGTAAATTAATCTTCCAACCACAAAAACATGATTATCATATGGTTTCTCAAAGTGCCATTTTGTTCCATATCTTAGTCCAAATCCAATGAAGAAAGAAATTATGGCAATTGTATCACTGATATTGAAGTAATCACTAAACCACACTTTAATCTTCTGGCTTATTTTTCCAGCTTCAGACATAAAGATCTAAAGGTTAAAAAAAAAAGTTTAATCAGTTTCTTCCTATTAAAACATATAACAACATTCATTTATAACATTAAAGTTTTACATATCTTTTGGTATTTCCAAGTATTTTTTACTTTCTTGGCTTTTGATGATGCATATGATCACCAAAACAATTAATTCAGTAAGATATCAGAGACAGACACTTATTATAACCATTTTGTATATAGAAAAAACCCCCACATAAAACAACCACCACAAATGACTTGCTTGATTATATAAGACACTGAAAATCTTGGTCTAGAACAGTTCTCTATTGGAATGTGAGATGCTTTTGAAAACTTGTTCTGTTTTTCAATGAAATGAACTACGATAGCCTGGTGAGATGTCCCAAAGGCGCTTTATTTACAGAAAGTAAACAACTCTATAGTTTAAGTAGCTGTATTTATTTCTCTCCTGAATATGAAAATTTTAAAAAATGTGTGAAGTAGTAACACATTTACATCTTCAAAACCATAATGTATCATAAATACTTAAAAGTCTCCTTTCCACTTTTCTGCCTTAGCCAGTTAAGTCCTTTCTCTGTTAGAGACAACTACTTTTACAGGCAGAGCTCATTTCATTGTACTTTGCTTTACTGGCTTTAAAGGTGTTGCCTGTTTCACAGATTGAGGGCAAGACCCTTCAAAAGCAAAACGATTATGACTCGTTTTAGTGACAGACTTGCTTTATTAGACTGCGCTGGAATCATTATCTCTAAAGTATGCCTCTACTATCTAATGAATCCTTGTAGAAATGTTTTATTAATGTACTAGTACTAGAGGCCCCCTGCACAAATTCATGCACCAGTGGGGTCCCTTGGCCTGGCCTGTGGGATCAGGCAGAAACAGGCTCTCTGATATCCCCCGAGGGGTCCTGGATTGCAAGAGAATGCAGGGCAGGCCAAGGGGCCCCACCAGAGCACAACTGGAGGTAGAGAGGGACGCAGGAAGTTGGCCAGGCGGGGAGGAACTGCAGGAGGACTCCAGGGTGTGTCCAGCCCATCTCACTCAATCCCAATTGGCTGGATCCCAGCAGCAAGCTAACCTACCAATTGGAGCATCTGCCCCCTGGAGGTCAGTGCATGTCATAGCGAGTGGTTGAGTAAGCTTAGCATATCATTAGCATATTATGCTTTTATTGGTTGAATGGCTGACTGGACACTTAGCATATCAGGCTTTTATTATACAGGATACTTAGAAGGATTCTTTGAAACTTGCTTTTATTATTTAACAACCTAATTTCTTCAAACAAGTTGGTAAAACAACAGATTTCACAAACATATGAATCGTAGTACCTAGAGAAACTTAAAATGCATAGTAAGCTATTTAATAAGATAAATTCCTATGACACCCAAGTGGTAGGGCAGTACAATGCCTTTTATTTATTTTTACAATTTTATGTATTCTCTAAATGTAAGCAGAGACATAAAATAATTCAAAAATTATTAAGTAAATGTGCTATAAAACAACTTATGTAGTTACTAGTTTGAATTGAAAGCACAAAAGCATTTTCCCTCCATATCAGGATATTAAAAATTTACAATTAAAATTTAAAACTTTTACAGACATAGGATCTAAACCTGTATGACAATTCAATAGGCAACAGAATACACTTAAGAGTGCAGTGCATGATAAGAACCTATATCTAACATATACACCTATATATACATATTACACACACACACTGAATGGCTATACTTATAATTAATATTTTTTGAAGAGTGGCAGACAGAGTATATATGTTCAGAAAATATATAAGTAAAAACAGATCTAGGTTGTGTTCCTGAGACAAATCATTGTCTGTAATTTGTAACAAACAACACACTGATCTCTATTCTTTTATAAATAACTAGCACCCGGTGCACAGATTCATGCACACTGAAAGGAAATCAATTAGAAGGTGACTGGTGGAGTGGGACATGGCAAGATGGGCCAGAGACACCCTGGAGCCAACCTCCCACTGTCCCTCCCCGAAGGGTGTCTGCAGAATGAGTGGGTTCCCTCTGGCAGGTGGGGTCCCTTGGGCTGGCCTGCGGGGATTGGGCCGAAATCGGCTCTCCGACATCCCCCAAGAGGTCACAGATTGTAAGAGGGTGGTTTCTCGGGTGAAGCACCCTGGAATCGGGCTCCCTCCTCTTTGGTTCTGGGGTGGGTCATCTGAGAACCACCGCTGTCAATCACCACAGCCTGGCAGCTTGGGCACTGAGCAGTCTGCCCCCTGGTAGTCAGTACAATGTCATATCTTCCAGCCAGTTGGACAGTCACTTAGCCTTTTATATATAGAGATTTTTTAAATTTATTGATTTTGAGAGAGAAAAACATCAATTTGTTCTTCCACTTAGTTATGCATTCATTGGTTGATTCTTGAACCCACAACCTTGGTATAAGGGGACAATGCTCTAACCAACTGAGTGACCCAGCCAGGGCAGGTTCTCTATTCGTTTGCCATGATTTTTATAACAGCAAACATAAACATGGTCGACTATAAAGTCACTCACTTATAAAGTCATCACTTAAATTATCATACACATACCCATCTACATTCCCAAAACAAAATATTCTCCATATACACAGCAAGTTACTGGTAGGAAAAACTAAAGACATACCGCACGGATTTTCTCAATAGCATAGGTAAAAATATAAGCAATAACAATCCATTCTTGAACTGAAGGTAATTGTTCCATTTGTACAAGAACCACAAATGTATAAAGCATCAGAAATCCTAAGTAAGCCAACTAATAAGAAAGAAAATACAAGATATGAATAAAATTAATTACAAAATATTTTACTCTGAAAATTTTCAAAAATACACAAGAAGAGACTAAATGAACTCTTGTGAACTACCTCCTGGTTTTAATCATTAAAATAGTTTCAGAATTCTTCATTGCAGACATTGCATTTATTAATCAAAACATAAATGATCTCCAGGGTATAAATGTGTTGTTCTAAAACTTTGTTGGCTTTTTAGTACTTCCCATAGGAAGAATTTTATAATACCAAGGTTTATGTTCTCAGCTTAGCCTACATAATTCCATTTAACTTATACCTAAAGCATCATAATATATTAAATTTACTAAAGAACTTCACTGTCATCATCAAGAAACACATACCAGGTGTACCCGTTAATAATGGTGGATTTTGTAATCAAAGAAAAAAACGATAATTTCAAAAGAAACATCAAAAGTGCTTTATTCAAAGTAATGTCCATCGCTAGCTACACATTTCCCCCATCTTTCAGGTATTTTGTGGATACCGTTCCAATGGAACTTTTCTTGTTTTGAGGCAAACCATTCAGGGACCCAATTTTCCACTTCTTCATACGTTTTGAAGCGCTGCTCAGAAAGTGCATGTGCCACTGATCAGAACAAGTGGTAACCTGAAGGAGCAAGTTCTGGTGAATACAGCGGGTGGTCTTTTAGTGTGTCTTTAACTGGTTTTGAAGTATGTGATAGTGCGTCATTATGAAGCAAAATTACTTTGCCATGTCTTCTGGAACATTCTGGTTGTTTCATGATCAAAGCATGGTTCAAATTGATTATTTGTTGTCAGTAGCAATCAGTATTAATAGTTGCACCTGGTTTCAGAAGCTAGTAATACACCACACCTTCCTGATCCCACCAAATGCAGAGCATTGTTTTTTTCCCCAAAGCCATTTGGCCTTACAGTCGATGTTGATGGTTGACCTGGATCAACTCATGATTTTGTGCATTTGGGATTTTCAAAATAAACCCACTTTTCATCGCCAGTCACAATTCGATGCAAAAAAGACTTGCTTTAGTGCCGTTGAAGCAACATTTTACTGACAACTTCTTCCATTTTCCATGTCTTTCGTTCAGCTGATGTGGCACCCATTTCCCTTCCTTTAAAATCTTTCCCATTCCTTGTAAATGATCAGAAATGGTTTGCTGAGCAACATTTAATCTTTCTGCAAGTTGTTTTTGAGTTTGACACGCATCTTCATAAAATAATGCTTGTAAATGTTGGTCTTCAAACTTTTCGGTTGACTTGGACATTCTTCATCTTTCACACTGAAATCATCACTTATAAAGCGTTTAAACCAGTGTTCACAAGTATATTGAGATGAAGCATGTTCACTATAAGCTTCCCAAAGTATACGATAACTTTCAGCAGCACTTTTCTTCAAAATAATGAATTAAAACTTCCCGCAAATGCTTTTTTTGGCATGAAATTCGACTTTAAGCATAAAACTATCTATGATATTAACATCTTCAAAAAATTTGATATATGAAGTTTTGAAGCTTGCTGTCAATACAACAAATAGTATACATATCAAATCGCATATATATCAACATATGTGTAACTCCGTCTATTGAAAAAAAATCCGCATTATTAACCAGTACACCTGGTACTGCCTGCTTCTTCCCTCTGTGAACAATATAGTATTCCTAGGAAAGACAACTAGTTCCTCATCACTGGGGTTGAAATCCCAAGAAATGGAAACTAATATGAAAAGCATTTGCTCTAGGAAAGGGAAAATTCTACTTTTGATATTCTTTAAAAAAATGATAGGGAGGTGATAGTATCTATATATAATAACATCTAAACAATCATTTCATTTCAGAGAAAAATCCAGATTCATTGATCCTTGAACAACTGTGGCTAAGAATAATCTTTGTCTCTACTAGTCTTAAAATAAGCCACATCATGATTTTAAGCTATGGCAGGATAGGGAAGTAAGCTGCATTAAGTAAAGAAAAGAGAAATTCCTGCAGCCACCTGGGTTGTTCATTTTAAACAATCCTTCACATGAATGCAAACTAAGATACCTGCTTATTTCCATTAGTGGGGACAGAATTTGGGGGTTATGTTAGATAATTCAAATGTGCAATTTCAACACCTGAATAAGACGAAGCAAGAAAATTTCCATATTGAAATGGAAACGTGATCAATTAGTCTTATGTTAATGGGCATGTGTGGTTGGGAAAAAAAACGCTTGAAGGAACAAATTCTCAAATGTTCATCTTAGCACAAAGCTATTGGTATACTTTCTCAATTCCTAAAGTCTGTGATAAAAATGAAAGACAATAAAACAAAAACAACTTAAGCCATAGCCAGTGTGGCTTAGCTAGTTGGGGGTCATCCCCTACACCAAAAGGTTGCTGGTCCATTTCCAGTCAGGGCACATGCCCAGATTGTGGGCTTGATCCCAGGTAGTCGGTATGCAGGAGGCAGCTGATCAATGTTCCACTCTCATATCAATGTGTGTGTGTCTCTCTCTCCCTCTAAAAAAGGTCAGTAGAAAAAAATATTTAATTAAAAAACAATGCAAAGCAAAAAAAGCTTAAGAGTTTTTCTGGGAAGGGGAGTAAAAACTCATTTGCTCATCCCTGGTTAGTCTCATGTGTTCCTTCAGATGAGACTATTTCTCTATGGACATACGTGTTCATCAGTAAAATCCATTCCTCCATAAATCAAGAGAAAAGCTGATTATGAATAAAACTATATGAATTATCTAGATTACTTTTCAATATCAATTAATACTGCAAAAACGGCTTATTTCCAAAATTTTAATATTATCTACAAAAATCCTAAAACATAAAGCAGTTATAATTGTGATTTAGAGCTTCTTTTGATTATAATATCTTGACCAATTTTTTGGTAGATGATTAGTATCTGTTACCCACTTACAAATGCATATAGTTGCCACATATTTGTTCAGTAAGTTTCTGGTTCCAATCAGAACTAGTTCCAGTTAGAACTAAGATTTGTTAATTTTTATCATTCTATATGATAGCTTTTTGGATAAAACTAATTCAATCTTATTGTTCTTTTAAATGGAAAACGGCTTTTCAGTTATTAATTTACATCAAGATCAGTATGGACTCTAGACCAAGCCTGTCTTTTAAAATCATTATGCTCATACAATTTAAAAACATACCGTGTTAAACCAGAATTTTACAATTGGTGCATGATAAAAGGCATAAAATTTTCGTGTGATTGGAAGCTTTTTTGATTTTATTTGTATCTCCATTTCATTCTTTCCTTCATTGCTATCCAATATTCTTACTTCTTTAAATACTTCCTAAAATAAAAATAACACCGATAAATATACACATTTACTCACAAATTTATGGTCACAAAAAAAATTTTCCCCCTTACCATAGGAATCTCTTCTGTGATGTTTTGAAAGTTGTTTTCACTATCTTCCATTGTCATTTGATGGGCATCTTGAGATTGTGGAATATGAGACATTTCAGCCTTAGTTTTATATTCTAGCATTAATATGGTAGGTGGAACTAAAATGCTTAATATAACCTAAAAATTTCAGAAACATAAATTCACATTTTAACATTAATAACTTTCAAGAATATAATACAAGCAATAAAAAAATATTAAATTGCCCCTGGTAGTATTGGAATAAACCTTACTTAAACTTCATTTCTACTTAGAACTATTTTTAAAGAGGCCCAGGTTGAATTGTTTTAAGGAGTAACAAAATATTTAAGTAATATAATAAGTATTAAGTATTAAGTGTAGAAAATATTTAATAATTAAAGACTTGTCCTTTAAAAAAATCAAATTACAATCTGTTCAGAAAACATTTGTTTAAACAAAATTCAAGCCTTATGAAGTTACTATGTGCTTAATTTTATCCTAAATCTCTTTGCAAGGGTTCCATGTCACAACATGATCACTCAGCTTATGCCTCCATAAAAAAAGTGTAATTTATAAAATTTTATGTTATGAAGCACAAAGATATTAGAATTGTGTATCAGGGTTTCTACTAGTTAATCTTCCACCCTTATTTTTAATAGGTGATTAGTTATTTGTTATCTATTTATAATAGTTAATGATTAAACTACTTGCCTGATTTCTGCCTTCTAGATTTTTGTACCTTATTTAAGATATAACAAAAAGGGAGTTTAAAGTAATATCTCTCACTATGATAAAACTGAAGGTACCAGCCCACATTCTTGACCATAAAAACCAGGCTTATCCAATATACTTCAAATAAATTAAAAGTAACACATTATTAAGTTAGTAGATAGGTCCTGAATTTTAGTATTTAGTATTTAGTATTTAGTTCATGGCTGCTCAGGGCTGTAAACGCCATACTTTGATTTGTTGGACTCATACTTCTGGCTCAGACAGGGGCAACAATCACTAAACACCACATCTGAAAAGGATTTAGAATGAATAGGAAGAAAAAGGACACTTCATGTCACTCTGGATACAATGCCAACACCACCACCACCATCATCCTCATAAATGAAAGCATTTTACTATACATCTGGGCTAATTCCCTCCCCCACCTGCTCTTTTAATCTAATCACATTCTTTATATCAATTTTTTTCTAAGGTATACCTTGTACCAGGAATTTTTCCTCATATTCAGCCTTCCCATCCACATATCAGATAACAACATTTGTGTACAGGTGTGGGCTACAAAAGGCCTTAGTCTCGAAGAAACTGCTAACTTAAGGCAGGTGGAATTACTCCAGTTTTTCAGTTCATAAGTGAGCAATTTCATAGCCATGGTTTCATCTTGTCTGAAGGACTGTTCTAGTAATTCAACTGCTAGTTGACCAAAATCACTATCAAAAGAGCAAAACATATTCATTTACCAAATTGTAGTTTTTAACCACTCTTCTTACATTCATTCATAACATGTTCTAGTTTTTAATATCTTCACATACATACAAATAAAAATAATTAGAGAATTGTGAGGCAATAGAATCATGGTAGCTCTGTTTTCAGATATCTAATACTATGTGGAAATCACAAGGTATTTAAAATATGTCACATTAAAAATAAGACTGAAGCCCTAGCTGGTTTAGCTTGATGGATAGAGTACCGGCCTGCAGACCGAAGAGTCCCAGGTTCGATTCCAGTCACGGGCACATGCCTGGGTTGTGGGCTTGATCCCCTCCTGGAGCGTATAGGAGGCAGCCGATCAACGATTCTCTCTTATCATTGATGTTTCTAGCTCTCTCTCCCTCTCTCTCTTCTTCTCTGAAATCAATAAAAATACATAAAAAAAAAAAAAAAAAAAAGACTAAAAAGGTGACTCCAATCCTGGTTGATGTGGCTCAGTTGGTTGGATTATGTCCTATGCACCAAAGGGTTGTGAGTCTGATTCCTGGTCAGGGCACATACCCAGGTTGTGGGTTCCATGCCCAGTTGGAGCACATTTAGGAGGGAACTGTCAATGTTTCTCTCCCTCTCCCTTCCTCTCTCTCTAAAATTAATAAAAAACATATTCTCAAGTGAGGATTTAAAAAAAAAAAAGTTACTATACAGCACTTTCTTCTCATTTTGAAAATAAACCTATAGTCCTACAGGAAATCCAAACTAACAATGTTCATTAAAATTTTTCTATATAGTTATTTCAAACATAGAAAAGGGTTAGTACCCAGTAGAAAGAAATGTGAATGCAGACTAATCTAATCATGAAAAACACCTAAAACTTAAATCTCAAATAAGTAATCATCAGACCCCTGCTTGAGTTATTTTCAGTAATAACTTACCCTTTTCTAAAATCAACCTATTTTGGGAGAGAGAGGTCCTATTCTCTATAATAAAGCTTCCTAGAAACTACCTTTACAGCTTACTATTCCATTACTGCCCTAAGTAAACAAAAACTTCTGTGAAATGTTCCATTCTCCTATTCATGTAGTTCCACCATCTGGAATGCCCTTCCAGTTGAACTCATCTCCTTAGAACACAGCTTAAACCTTGCTTTCTTCCTTCCTTTCCTCACCATGTCAAGTGGAACTTTTCCTAACCTAATTATTAGCATGTCCAATTAAACTTCTTGCATTTCTTCTTTCTTGAATTATTTAACTAGAATTGCAAACAAAATAGTAACTTCTTTAGCATATGCATAGGTAGCCAAGTTTCTTTCTAAATTTTTAAAAATAGGTTTCTCTTATGTATACAAATAAAATTATACATCTATATCCCCACTTAGTCCATGATATTACAATCTTCACTTAAGCATGGTATATTTTTGTATTTTTTAAATGTTCCAAGTCGTAAATGTAACTTACTTGGAATACTGTTTCAATTCTTCTGAAGTATCATCAACCAGGTCACTCTGCTTTGCTTCATAGGCCATTGAACGATAGATCTTACAGGCAACTAATGCTTTAGCCATTGATTCTTCACCATGCTGCCATAAAAATCGGGCCATGACCTGCCTCTTCATAAGGCAAGCCCAAATTAACAGTTCATTAAGTGGATAAGGAAAGCGCTTGGTTTCTGGGTCATCAATATCTACAATTTCATCTTTGGTTCTTTTCTTTTTTCCTTCTTCCAAAGCTGTATCAATCTTCAAGGAAAAAAATAAATATTATAAAGGTCCGTATAAAAAGGCCATGATATTCATGTGGAAATTTTTATAAAATCTTTTATGGTATTCTTCAACTTCACATAACTATACAAATTACACAGTATCAATTTTATATATTTGATTTTCATTATAGTTCAAAATTCATTTTATAAAAATGGTATTTCCAAAAAAAATGCTTTTATAACAAAGTTTCTCGAGATTAAAGGGGCTATATATTTCAACTAATAGTAGATTAAATACAATTTTATTTTATTTTGGAATATTTTTTTTAATCCTCATCTGAGGATATGTTTTTATTTTTTATTGACTTGAGAGAAAGAGAAAGAAACATCAATCAGTTGCTTCCTATACTTGCCCCGACAGGGAATCAAACCTGCAACCTTTTACTGTACAGGGTGATGCTCCAACCAACTGAACCACTGGCCAGGTCCATAAATGAAAAGGAAGCTTCAGTCCTGGCTGCACAGCACAGCTGGTTAGATCATAGTCCCAATATGCCAAGGTTGCAAGCTGGATTCCTGGTAAGGACAAATATAAGAATCAATAATGAATGCATATTTCTCCCCTCTCTCTCTCTCCTTTCTTCTCACTCACAAATAAGTCAATACATTAAAAAATAAATAAATAAATAAATAAGAAGTAGTTTCAGTAACACCAAAATGGAATAAAAGGAGGCAGTAAGCGTTTATCAAAATGTTTAAAAAATTGGGTTGTTATATAATCAACTCACAATGGATATCGTTTGTATATGGGAAAATGAAGAATCACAGATATATCTAAAAACAAAAGACAACTCTTACTAAAACAAGTTTTTTATTTCATACTACTCAGTAATTTAGAAAGGACGAAATCCAAAATCCAGAAAGTGTAATATTTAAACAAAAATACCTTTGGTCGGTAGGGCTGCGCTGTTTTAATGAAATGATTATGTCTCGTTTTTTCCTTTTTGTCTGCCCTACTGCCGAAAGAATCATGATTCTTTCGCAACTGAGGAGTGCTGCTGGAGGTATTTCGGCCAGACCTCTGAAAATGAAAGCTTATTAGTTTTTATAGATTTCAATGCTTTAAAAAATTCAAGAATCAGTTTATATTATATATAAACTAGGGGCCCGGTGCACAAAAAATTGTGCACTCGGGGTGGAGGGAGTCCCTCAGTCCGGCCTGTGCCCTCTCACAGTCTGGGACCCCTCAGTGGATGTCCTATGATGGCCCCAGTCTGCCAGGCGCCCTTTGTGTGTGTGTGTGTGTGTG
>PVJC01005409.1:46093-59310 GCA_004026665.1 Murina feae | reverse complement strand
ACACACACACACACACACACACACAAAAGGCGCCTGGCAGACTGGGGCCATCATAGGACATCCACTGAGGGGTCCCAGACTGTCAGAGGGCACAGGCCGGGCTGAGGGACTCCCTGCACCCCGAGTGCACAAATTTTTGTGCACCGGGCCCCTAGTATAGATATAAAAGGCTAATATGCAAAGTATCCTCTGGGGAGTTTGGGAGTTTGATTGCTCACTATGATATGCACTCACCACCAGGAAGTAGTGCAGGATGAAGGGAGGCCTCAGTTGGCAATGGGAAGGCCCCAATTGGCCCTGATTGCTGAACAGGCTTAGGGACCCTACCCAGGCATGAATTTCATGCACCGGGCCTCTAGTCTAATCTAATAAAAGAGTAATATGCTAATTGTGTCACTCTGCTACATCCCAAGCCACGCCTACCAGCCAATCAGAGCAACAATATGTAAATTAACCCAACAAAGATGGTGGCTGGCAGCCACAGAGCAAGAGCAAACAGGAGGCTTCATTGCTCAGGCGATGGAGGAAGCTGCCTACCTAGGCAGGTGGTGGCTTCTGCTTAAGGCAACAAAGTTTCAATTATAGAAGATAAATAAACCCCAGATACCTGCTTCCAGCCAGCATCGCTGGGAGCTTGGGGGTGTGGTCGGCCAGCAAACAGCCATCAGCCCCTCACCCAGGATGGCCAGGCACCCCAGCAGGACCCCACTCCCTGAAAGGGATGTGGCCAGCCTGAAAACGGCCCTCAACCCCTCACCCAGGCTGGCTAGGAACCCCAGCAGGGACCCCTACCCAAAGGGACTGTGGACAGTCTGAAAATGGCCCTCAGCCCCTCATCCAGGCTGGACTGGAACCCCAGTGGGACCCCATCCTGATCCAGGACACCCTTCAGGACAAACCAGCCGGTCCCCACCCCTGTAACAGGCCTCTATCCTATATAATAAAAGGGTAATATCCAAATTGACCCTAACAGCAGAATCACTGGGAATGACAGGTCACTATGACACACACTGACCATTAGGGGGCAGACGCTCAATGCAGGAGCTGCCCCTGGTGGTCAGTGGACTCCCACAGGTGGAGCTCTGCTCAGCCACAAGCCAGGCTGAAGGCTGCCAGTACAGTGGTGGTGGTGGGAGCCTCTCCTGCCTCCTCAAGAGCGCTAAGGATGTCTGACTGCAACTTAGTCCTGCTCTGTGCTGGCAAGTGGACATCCCCTGAAGGCTCCCAGGCTGCCAGAGGATGTCTGACTGCCAGCTTAGGCCTGATTGCCCTAGAAGTGGGCCTAAGCCAGCAGGTTGACATCCCCCAAGGGTTCCCAGACTGCAAATGGGCACAGGCCAGGCGAGAGACCCCCCTGAGTGCACAAATTTTTGTGCACCGGTATGTGTGTGTGTGTGTGTGTGTGTGTGTGTGTGTGTGTATATATATATATATATATATATATATATATATATATATATATTGCTAATATGCAAATAGACTGGAATAACCGAACAACCAACCAGTTGCTATGACATGCACTGACCACCAGGAGGCACATGTGGAACATGACAGACATTAGCAGCAGGCGGCAGAGCACAGAAGATGGCGGTCATTGGGTACAGTGGGATGGTGGAGGTGAGCAGGCTGTCATTGGGGCAAGCTTCTGGTGTTTATTGAAAATTCTTTGCTCTTGTGTACCGTAGTCCCACCTAGCATTAGCACCTATTATCGATGCCAGCCCCACTCACACCCATTGCCGGTGACCAGCGCCAGTCCTGACCACTCAGTGCAGTCAGCACATGTGAGCAGCTGCTGGCCCCAATTGCCCCTTGGGGCTTCTCCACCTGCTCCTGAGGGGCAATTGAGGCAGCAGCTGCTACTGGCACCTGCTGATGGCTCCAGCTCCAATCGCTTCATGCCATCAGCATGTGTGAGCGGGGCCAGCGCTGTCAGTGCGTGGGAGTGGCAGCAGTGGGAGCAAAGCTGCCAGCAGACAGGGGACCTTTCAAAGTGCACAAATTCATGCACTGGCCCCCTAGTTAGCAAATAAAATGCTTTCAATAGAGCTGCAATTTCGTGAATCTATGTAACGTTTTTCAAACAGTCATCCCAAAATTTAGTTGCCATCAAACCTTACATGAGTTACCTTTCCAAATGAAAAGAATAGCAATTATACCATTAGAATCTAGAGGAGTAAGCACAGAGCATAATATGGAAACTACCAAATTTCAATTGTTGTGCACACAGAATATTCATTCATAAGTAATAAGTGGTTGGGCTTAGAAAATCAGGTTTTCAGAGAAGTGGAAATAACTGATGTAGGCCTTGACTGCTAAGCAGTTAGTTGTTGCTAAGCTTTAAAATACTTTATCAATGGTCAAGCTATTATTCTACTTATAAAAATAAAATGTGTCCAAGTAAGTTTTGAAAAATAAAACAGATAAAGAAAAAATCCCCACTTCATTTAACTGAAGTCATGTATAAAATATAAAAAAGTGGAGAATAGACAAATATAAAATATTTTACTGATTTACACAATTCATATATTTTACAAATATTTTGAGCACTTATTAAGTAATACACACTTTCCCAGATATTGGCAGGATAACAGTGACTCAGATGGCTTTAATAACCTTCACGGAACTTATAATGCAAGAGAGAAAGAATAAACAAGTATTTTAACAAACAAATACATAATGTGAGATAGGAACATAAATAATAATCCACATTCTCATGGAATTCTAATGCAAAAGACCAACATGAAACAAGCCAAGAGTACAATATAGAGTGAAAATAAGAACAAATAAGAAATAAAATAGGATTAAGAAATAGAAGGAGATGAATCTTTTAAATATGATGGACAAGAAAGACCTTGAAGAGGCTACTTTAGAGTAGAGACATGAGGGAAGTGAGAAAGGAAACCATGCACTTCCCTGTTGATGGAAATCTAGATCAATTTTAATTTTTTCTAATATAAAATAATTTAAAAATCAATTGTTTGTGTCTCCTTTTGTACACATTAAAGAGTGTCTTTAGGTTTTATAATAAAAAAGATTACAGGGTTGTTCAAGTTTGCTGGATACTGTCTTGCACATCACCCTCCAAAGTGAATGTACAAATGTACATCCACCCAGGAACACACAAACTTAAAGGTGGGAGTTGGCGTATCTGTGATCCCAAGGGAGTCAAGAATATTCTAATTGTGTGTTTTCCTCTGTCCTCCCACTGCCCAGAAAGCTGGGGCTTTAGTTATTCTGCTCTGCCATGCCCTTGATGTTGACACAGTCATGGGAACTACCTGGCAGGTAGAGTACCTAAATCTCAAACTTTTCTGCCCAAAGAACAGAAAAGGAGAATCCCAGGGAACTAAAAAGCACCAGGAAAGTTTTAGAGAGTGGGGAACTCAGCAATGAAAAACCATAAGAGTTTTTTTGTGAACTGATGGTCTCTAAGTAATCTAAATACACTAACACAGAGAGAGAGAGAGATCGACAAAATGGGTTTACAAACTTGACTCAGTGGCATGCTAGCTATAAGAAACTCACCTCAAATGCAATGATATAGTTAGGCTAAAATTAAATGGTAGAAAAAAATATTTACCAAACACTAAGCAGAAGAAAGCTGGAGTAGTTATATTGAAGTAGACTTCAGTGCAAAGAAAAAACAGAAATATATTTTGGGGGCATTTCATGACAAAAGTGTAAATCTACCAAGAGGCCTTAACAACCCTAAATGTATTTATATATATAAAAAGCCAGTGACCGGAACGCCAGAATGCCGGTTGCTATGACGGCCACTGTGACAAACTAACTTCCTGCATCCCCTCCTCACCGCTGGCCTGGACTCGATCGGCCACCCATCAGGGCGGGCCTGCCAGATCCCACCCGTGCACGAGTTCATGCACTGGGCCTCTAGTATGAACATAAAAAGAGAACTTCAGAACATGAAGTTCTGGAAGAACTAAAAGTAAAGTAAAAAAAAAAGAAAAAAAGGGTATCCCCAATTACAGCTGTAGATTTTTTATCAGTTATATATAGAACTAGTATACAGAAAATCAGAAAGATAGAAAATAACTGAACAGTACCATCCACCAAAGGGTCCTAATTGCTATTTACAGAACACTCCACTCCCAAACAGCAAAATACATATGTTTTTCAAGTTAATCTAGATGACCATACTGTGGTCCATAAAAATAAAATGTAAAAACCTTAACAATGTGAAGTAATTGGAATATCTTTGTTCCCCATCCACATGACTTTCAACCCAAGAGATCCAATTCTACTATCCCTAAATCTATATGTCGTTAACAGTTCTCATTGCAGAAATGCAGTGTTTCCAAATCCCATTGGCTGATGGAACATTTCATTTTTATTTTAAGTCATTTCTCAGGCTTAGTGTTCCACAGAACAGCTATTTATAAATCACTGACATAAATAAAGTTAATTAAAACCCAAAGTATATATGTGTCTTCTACACTCAGCTAACAATCATTCTTTTCATCTTTACCCACATATTTATCAATGACTTTTAACAGTTTGAAAAATACAAGAAAAACACCCAAGAGAATTACAGTTAATATGACAATTAAAATTTATCTCTTTAAAGTATGGTTTCAAAGAATATCTACTGTGTCAAGTGAGAGCAACCTATACCTAAATCTGAAGATACTGTTTGCCACATATTTATATAGTGGTTGTAGAAAATGTTTTACTCTTTGAATGGTAGACTCACTGAGAAGCTCTTATAACTATACTAGAGGCCTGGTACACAAAAATTTGTGCACTCAGGGGAGGTCCCTCAGCCTGGCCTGTGCCCTCTCACAGTCTTGGACTCCTTGGGGGATGTCCACCTGCTGGCTTACGCCCACTCCCAGGGGATCAGTCCTAAGCTGGCAGTCAGACATCCTCTGGCAGCCTGGGAGCCCTCGAGGGATGTCCACTTACCAGCATGGAGAAGGACTAAGCTGCAGTGGGACATTCTTAGTGCTGCTGAGGAGGCAGGAGAGGCTCCCACCACCACCGCTGTACTGGCAGTCATCAGCCTGGCTTGTGGCTGAGCAGAGCTCCCCCTGTGGGAGTGCACTGACCACCAGAGGCAGCTCCTGCATTGTGCATCTGCCCCCTAATGGTCAGTGTGTGTCATAGTGACCAGTCATTCCCAGTCATTCTGCTGTTAGGGTCAATTTGCATATTACTCTTTCATTATATAGGATATTGATTTCTTAATGCTTTAATTTCATTTAAATCTAGTTACTTGTCTTGATATGGCTTTTTACAGTAAAAAGTTTATCACAGTTGTTCATTGGTTCACCACTATGTGGTCTTTTGTAAATTTTAAGAAGTTCTGATTACTATTGAGATTAAATATGGTGACTCATTGACCTTAGGAGAAAGGTGAAAGATTGCTTACAAAAGCTAATATGTAAAGTGATCTTTTTATTGGGAGATCTTTTTTGGTTCTGTAGTGCTATGTTTTCCCAAGGATGCTCATTAACATTCATCTATGAAAATACTTGCTTTGTATTATATCTAAGGAGTATTTGTGTTACAATATGAAACTAGAGAATATCTTTCACAACCTTCAAACCACTGCCTTAGTATTTACATGTTTCATTATTCCTATCTTTAATTTTAGATGTGTATCAAACCAGTTAGGATGAAGATGGTGATTTTTATCCTTTTTCTTTCTAGTAGGCTGGTGATAAACACAAGAATCAGCTACAGAGTCAAGTGTCACAAGATTATAATAAAAGACAAGAGGAGTCTTTGAAATCCCATTCAAAGACAAATTGACAGAATTAATTTATCCACATGAGCTAGTTATCCAAATCCTGCCTCCTTTCTGAGTCTTACTTCCAGAGGATACTGATTGCAAGGACCCTTATACACCAATACACCGCTGTAAAGACCTCAGCCTTTAGACTCAATGTATATTTCACTCTGTAAAAAATCTAGATAAAATTGATGCCCATCCTTACTTCAGCACTCATTGCAGTTAACTAGTTAGGTATTGTTTTTCCAGTAGTGGGTGAATGTTCAACCATTTACTATTTCTCTTATTATCCTACTTATTGCCTCTAGTCTTTCTTTTTGAGATTAGAGTTCCATAGCTGTAAAATAATGGAAAATTAACTACAATTTTTGCTAATTTAATATGAAATACTAATATTCTTCATTAATTCATTCTTGATGAGCATCTCTAAACAATTTCTATGTTCTCAGTTCTGTCCTGAGAACTAAACTGTAAGCTCTGGGAGGATTGGGACATGATTGATATGATTGTTTCCTATCATTCTTTCCTAGGATTAGCATCGTTTATGTGATAAACCACTTCTCATTAATGCATGCTGAATAAATAATTAATTTGAGGTTACAATAGTAAAGAGCATATTTTGATGCCTACATTTATAGAACTTACTAGTATAGTCAATGAAGAGGGATTTTTAAATAAATGATTATATTGTGTAGTCGTAGTGTGATGAAGGATTATTCATAGTGATGGTAAGTAATATTTACAGAAATTTATAACATGATTGCTACTATCCGATAAAATAACAACAGAAGTAATTAAAATACTGATCAGTGTTCTTAGAGAAAATTGGAAGGAATGGACTAAGAGAACAATTTTCAGATATTACTTGTTTGGAACATGAGTAAGCCAAGTACTGAAATGCACCTAACAGAATTAAGCCAACTTTATAAATGGTGACAAGGTTTTTATTGTACTTGTTTAGAGGTTTTTCAAAAAATAACCTGAGACTTTGCCAATTTACCACAAAATGAATTCTATGACTATTCTGATAGAAAGTACATATAGCAAATCTATGGCCTTAGCATATTCAGTAAGAACAAGAGTAGACGCAAAAAATCCAGAGTAATTTCAAAGCAGATGTTGATTTCTCCCACTTTCTTCTCATAGATAATTTATTAAAGGGTCGATCGTGTCAATTCACAAATCAAAGACACATTTGTATCTTCAGGTTCTTACATTTAAAAGGAGAAACACATTCATGTGTAAGTAGAAAATGTCATCTCGATTTTTAATTACCTGTCAGCTTTCAGGAAAAAATGAATATTCAAGGACACAGGAAGAATCAGCCACACAACAAAAACATCATTGATTGCCCTGGAAAACCTTGAATAAGCTGTCCTTTCACAAACCTTAGTGTGAATCTAAAATTACCTAAAGCTTTTCTCATAGACCATTAAAAAATAGAATTGAACCCACAGAATATTGATTATATGTGATGTTTTATAGTTCCTGGAGCAGTAATTGTCAAACTTTTTTCTGTAAAGTTTCCAACTAAGTATTTTAGGCAGTGCCCCAGAACATTCTCTGCCAGAACTATTCAACTCTGCCTTCATAGAGTGAAAACAGCCTACGCAAACAAACAAGTGTGGTTGATAAAACTGTATTTAAAGCAGGCAGCAGACCAGATTTACCTATGGACCTTCAATCTTCAGATTCTGTTCTAGAGAATACTCAGTTTACAAAAGCTTAGGGGGTACTCATATTCGAATGATCATAGCCAAATCCATTCTAAATCTTGAAAGCCATGGTATTTCAGGCAATATGTAGCCTGGTGAGTAAGTTCAATTTATGTGAAACTACCAAATACTCAATGTAAACTCCACCTGAACTCTCCTGCAGTTGACACATTTAGGGAAACATGGGAAGGGATATTTTAAGGACATAAATTAACCCATAAAATGATGTTTAAGTAAGAGGGATGCAGGAATTATGTGCTTTCAATATTTACTGGGGGAACCATCCAGAAAGGCTTTGCTTCTAAGAGTTCATATGACCTCTACACTCTAATTTTCCTAACTCTTAAAAAAGAAAGATAGAAAAATATGTGAAGTCATTGAACTTGGAAATTATTTTGAATTAGAAAAGGTCCTAGCATTATAAATGAAATGGATTATTTGATGATGTCACCAATAGGAGGGAATCACTTCAGGGAGAGCCAGTGACAACTAAGGACAAGTGTTCCATCAGGCAGTTCTGCTGTCAGCATTGAAGACTGAGTTGCCAGGGACATTTTAATGACAATTACAGCAAGATGATGTAATGCTTTAAAGCGTGAATGTCATACATTACAGTCTGTTCAGCACCCTCAAAAAAATGTGCTGCCAATAAGCTAAAATATATAATTGCTTACAAAGTAGAAGCAAATGGGGGTCACTTCAGAGAATACAGAGTACAACATTTTATATGGTTGTATTAAGCTGTCCTTTTAAGTGTACTTACACATCTTTTTTTTTTTTTAAAGTCAATGGGTACTTTATTATATTTAATCATTAAAAAGTAAGATTTTGCATTTAATTGTGAACATATAATAGCTCAATCCAACTAGTTTTCAAGAAATATGATCTCAAACTTCTGGAACATCAATAGAGAGAATGTGTGCATGGAGGTCTGCCTGAAAGATACACTGCCAGCTCTTAGACATCATTTTTAAAAAATCTACCTTTCCTTAATTAAGTAAGGCCAGCGGTTCTCAACCTGTAGGTCATGACCCCTTTGGCGGTCGAACGACCCTTTCACAGGGGTCGCCTAAGACCATCCTGCATATCAGATATTTACATGACGATTCATAACAATAGTAACATTACAGTTATGAAGTAGCAACAAAAATAATTTGAAGAACCCCTGAGTCAGGCCAACAGGGAAATAAACTTCTTAGGTCCACCTCACCACCCCATTATACTTTGTTGTGGTTCTACAAACATAAATTGGTGACTCTTATACACAATATGTCTGTGTGCCCTGGTTTGCCTGGGACAATCCTGGCCCTGGCACAACGGCCAGGCTAATGCCCTCCAGGCATCATTCTGCAGGAGGCTTAAATAAAGAATAGTTAAACAATGTGTTTTTTTCTTCACAAATCACCTGGGGGAAAAAACTTTAATGCTCTCTCCTATTTTTTTCCTAAACCAAGTAGGTAATAAAGGAAGAATTCTGAATCAACAGAATTTCACTATTCTAGAACAGGCTTGTCAAACGCTGACATTGAAGAGAAAACTATTGGCCTTTCTGCTTCCTGGTCAACAAAGAAGCAGAGACCTTGATATGTGCATCATAGGAGCAAGAGTAGGATTCAGCAGGTGGATGGCCATTGTACAGTCCACGTATGTGACCACCCTGTTACCTTAGGTTGCCCTCACTTTATGAAAATCAGTCCCCTTTGCAAGCAGCCAGTCATCAAGAGCCTAGGCAAATGTAAATCACTAATCCTTTAAAAATATATCACTTCTCTTTAAAGCACTTCTATCACCTGGATTCACATAATTACATCATTTTCCAGTTATATCAGTCCACTATATTTTTAAAATATACAAATTTCAACCAATTTATAAGATACCACATTTATTCAATGAAGAGAGCAGTATTTCTTTTGGAGGAGCCATACCCAAAATGTAATTGTTGAAATCTTCTCATTGTCTCCCTTAGTTTACATTTATTATTCTTTCTGCCTGAAGTATTATATTATACTAGAGGCCCAGTGCATGAAATTCATGCAGGAGGGGGGGGGGGTCCCTCAGCCTGGCCTGCACCCTCTCCAATCCATGACCCCTCAAGGGATGTCTGACTGCTGGTTTAGGCCCAATTATTCACTCACCTGCCTGCCTACCTGATTGCCCCTAACTGCTTCTGTCTACTGAACTGATTGCCCCTAACCATCTCTGCCTGCCGGCTTAATCACCCCTAACTGCCCTCCCCTGCCAGCCTGATTGACCCCTAACTGCCCTCCCCTGCTGGCCTGATTGCCCCTAACTGCCTCTGTCTTGGCCCCTGCCACCACGGCTTTGTCTGGAAGGACATCTGGAGGATGTCTGATCTAATTAGTATATTACCCTTTTATTAATATAGATTAAATCTCTGTTGGAACAATGCAGATTAGAAATAAATGAAAAAGTATGAATGAAATAATGAGGTGGCATAATTACTCTCAGGGCTTCTCAAATCATGCTAATACTTTATGTAGACAGGATAGTATAGTTCATTTAATAATTATTATTAAATACTAGAGGCCCAGTGCATAAATTCATGCACCAATGGAGTCCCTTGGCCTGGCCAGCAGGATCAGGCCAAAACCGGCTATCTGACATCTCCTGAGGGGTCCCAGATTGCAAGAGGGTGCAGGCCAGGCCAAGGGACCCCACCGGTGCACTATTGGGATCAAGGAGAGATGCAGGAGGTTGGCCAGCTGGGGAGGGACCGCAGGAGGGCTCCAAGGCATGTCCAGCCCATCTTGCTCTGTCCTGTCCCCAGCAACAAGCTAACCTACCCGTGGGAGTGTCTGCCCTCTGATGGTCAGTGCACATCATAGCAACTGCTCAGCCAGTCAACTGTTTGCCCCTGGTGGTCAGTGTATATCATAGCAAGTGGTTGAGCAACCTTAGCATATCATTAGCATATTATGCTTTGATTGGTTGAACAGAGACTGCACACTTAGCATATCAGGCTTTTATTATATAGGATTATCAATATACACTGCATTAGGGAACATAATCTCACCATCTCAAAACTATATATAATTTATTTATTTCCTTTATTTCTCTAGTAGTGCAGCTGTCCAACTCTTTTTATGAAGAAAGCTTATATTTTCTCAAAGGAAGATTTTATCCTACCCAGTAATTTATTTAATATGCTTTGGCCTCTTTCACATCCTACACAAAGTATAACTTTGTCAACAGAGAGTGAAACTGAACATTAACTTCTTAGAGAACTATGGCTAAAAAGGAAATAGGATGGTAATGTAGTAACGTTGTCAGTTAAATTATGTTACTTCAAAAGATAAGTTAAATTCCTAACCCCTAGTTTCTGTAAATGTGATTATATTTGGGGAAAGAATCTTGGTATGTTAGCTAGTTAACATGATGTTGTACTGAATTAAAGTGAACCCTAAGTCCTTATTGGAGGTCATATGAAGACGCAGAGATATACAGACAAAGAGGAAGAAGACCATGTGACAATGGATGCAGTGATTGGAGTGAAACAGCTGCAGGCCAACCTGTGCATGTCCTTGCAGCTAGTTACTGCCTTATTAATTTTTTTGCGGGAAACGAGTAAACTCGTCATAATCATTTTTTATACCACAGCGCGGGAAACGAGTTTTTTCCAAAAACGATGAGTAGAGACAGATTCCATCAAATATGGAGGGCCTGGCATTTCAACAACGAAAATGTGCAAAACAACTCAGATAGACTTTGCAAAGTCAGACCATTATTGGATTTCTTTCTTCCATTACGATGCGATTTGGCGGGAAAATGCCCAATTACAAAGTGTTAAGTGTGTCATCAGACCCCACAGTTAGAAAAGCCTTTCATGTACAGTCCATTCCAATTTTACCCCGTATCTGCTGAAATCACACTACTGACTAGTTTGAACTTAACTCCTAAGTGGAGAACTGGTGGGTACCGAATCAACATATGGCTTTCATTTAATAAACATATTCATCACGTCAGGTACAATGAATGCTACATGTTTACCTATATGATCACTTTAACCCAACCTGCCTGACACATAGAAAGCATTCAATAATATTTGTTAAATACGTGAATAAATAAATACATAACAAGTCAATATATAATAAAATTAAATTTGATGAAATTATAAAGAAAGCATGTGAAAATCCTCATACACCACAAATAACAGATTCCTTTTATGCATTAAAGAGACAATTGAAAATTGATGTTTTAGAATTAGGCTTCTGCAGAATTCTTTTTCAGTTCAATCATATTAGCAGATATGTTTTGCCAGCAAATCAGAAATTATAATCTTACTGTCGATACTGCTCTAATTTTCTGACCTAGAGTTCAGAGCTGGTCCTCCCCCTCTCACACCCAGGACTCTCCTCAGTTGAGAGCCAAAGACTCTGAGAGCCAGGAAGACAGAGGGTCTTCTTAGGAGCAGATCTTGCTACTCACATGGAGACTGTGGATACTGTCAGATCTCTCCTCTCACTGAGTTGTGTTTATTTGTTCTTAACTAGCAAAAGTGAATAACTCTATAGTCTAGAGATAATAAGAGGAGCTCCTGGGGTGAGACTGCCTGTGTTTACCATTCACACCACTTAAAACTGCATGAGCTTGTAAGTTATTTCATCCTCCTTAACCTCACTTCTCTCTCTGTATACTGGAGCTAAAGTAATGCCTAACTCAAAGTATTTGAGGGCCCTGCATTTGCATGGAGGGTGTGGGCATGAAGGATCCCCATGGCACTATGTGCAGATGCTGTAGCTCATCTACCTGTGATTATGCTTCTGAATCTCAGGATTCCTCTATGTCTAGTGGCGGTGATGGAGCAGGAGTAGAAAGAATCATGGGTGGAGAGAGGCTCAGGCTCAAAATTCAGAAGAAGACTGTAATTGATATTCTAAATGAAGACACTTATTCAGTACATAAAGACAAGGCAGCCAGAGAAGTGATGGTCCTCAAGTCTGGATTCACTGAAATACTTGGGTTCTGCCTCTTCTTTGTGTCCCTATCCCACCTCCATCTCCTTAGAATTTTTTTTATGATGCCACCCAGAAGGCAGCAGAGAAGAGATGCACTAGATCTAGGTCCCACTTGGGGGAAGGGGGTGATACTGCATCATTAACTGATTTAATGAGACAAATTCCAATATAGCATTTTCTTTTTTTTCTGCCAACCCACGGAGGAAAATTTGAAGAAAAAAACAAAACTGCTAGTCAATTAAATGTTTACATTCCAATATCTATCTTTAACAGATTGTTTTAGCATTAAAAAAATAGTATAAGTGTTTTAAGATGAGAACCTGGTTTTTCTTTACCTCTTGATTAGCTACACTAAAACACCACTCTAGCAATATTAATTTGAATCCATCCAGGGCATATACTGAGACCTTGCAAGTGCTTTCCATAGCACGGGGAAGAAATGATCTCAGGAGAAAAGGGGTTTTCATGCCTCGGGGTCCTCAGAGGCATTTGCTAATAATCTTCAGGTGACATCAGAGTGGGTATCATGTGTTCATTTAACACATGTGCTTGAGTAGGACATGTGCCAGGTACATAACAGCTGCCAGGAATATGAAAAGACTTGGAGTTTGTTCTCAAGTATCACATAGTTTAGTAGGAGACCCTAACATGTTAATTACCAGAATAAGTGACAGTAAATATAATGCTACAGGTATGCCTTGTGTAGTGAATTAGTCTTAGAAGTAGCCCCTAAGTCACATTGGAACTAAAAATAAATAAAGAAATAAATAAC
>PVJC01005409.1:0-45993 GCA_004026665.1 Murina feae | reverse complement strand
ACAAATTAGGAAGGAGGAGATCTCTGAATTAAAAAGTAGCAGGGGTCTAGAAACTTTGATTTTAACTTAACAGCTGAAAACTCTGATTCAGCCTCACATCACTTTCCATTGAACAGCTTATTGAAACCACACAAATAATTACATACTAGGAATATTCATTAAAATCTTTATGATTCTTTGGAAAATTATTAATCAAAGCCCAGATCTGGCCTTATGGCCAAATAAGGAGAGAACATTAAAAGAAGGCTAATTGTTCCTTCCATCAGTGGCCTGCTCCTACCCAGTTCCAAGATCTCTATAGTCAGGAATATTGAATATGTTTGTGGCCCTCCGTGGATCTTAGTGGTTCTAGCCTTCCTATCTTTTGCTCAGGTCATTGGCAAAGTAACCAACCTCAGTATGTGAGCTTACCTTTCCTCTCTATGGGTTGGTAAATATAATAATCTAACTACTTAACAGTTAAATACAGGGATATGTATTATTTTTAATGTAAAAGGCACTTGTTTTATGATAAAGATCATAAACCTCAGCAAAGAGAGTTTGTGTTATAGTTGGTTTCACAAATAGTCGTGGTCTAACAGAGCACTGCTATCTTTGCTATCGCTGAACATTCACAGATTTAAAGTTAATCTCCAGTGTCCCTTGGGAAAGAGAACTCAGAGGCTAGGGTTCTAATTGAGAATCAATATCTAGAATTTTAGCCTTTTATTAAAGAGACCACAAACAATTCCTTGGTTTAGGTCATATTAACAGCTTCATGTAGCCAACAGACAATTGTCTGTTGATGTTCACTCCACTCCAGGCACGATGTGTTAGAGGACACCAATGAATGGGACAACCAGGAGTGTTTGCACACTGAAGTCATTTCTGTGGGACTGGGAAACTGTCCATCAAATGGTATCAGAGCCTCACTTGTCAGTCCAATTGCTTGGCAGCTCTATTGCTCCTTAAAAGCAATAGTGACTTTACCTCCTATTTGGCCTTCAGAAAATATAAAAAGTTTGAGATTGGTAATCTCCCACTTCAACCATGACCGCTGTAGCAAATGTACGAGGAAGGGAGAACGTTGTTGAAGAGGGTCCAGACTTATCAAGCTTTTCAAGTTCCCGGCAAAAATAAAACTCCACATTCCACCAATTACTCAGAAACCACTAGAATCCAGTGTGAACAAAAGCAAACAATTCTTCCCCAGGATAATATCACATTAAAAATTACCAAATACATGAAGAGACGATCCTACCTAATGGACAGTCTGGAGCACAACACAAAACAATGAGTGTCATACAACTTAATCGTAGAGCAATCTGAAAAGAGCTCTAAAATAAATACATCATTAGAAAGCTATTTTAAAATGGTGAAATCATTCAGCAAGCCTGGATATATAACAATTATAAAGGAATATGCACCAAAAAACAGAGCTCAAAAAAGTCATAAAGTAAAGTATGACAGAAGTGAAGGTAGAAATAGGCAATTCAATAACATATTTAGACACTTCAGTGCATCCATTTCAATAATTAATACAACTAAATAGAAGAATAAAGAAATAGAGGATTTGAACTACAGAAATCAACTAGACCTGGCAGGTATCCATACAACACTCCACCCAACAGAAAAAGAATACAAATTATTATCCAAGGTAAACCATATGCTGGATCACACAAAAGGTCTCAAAAAGTTAAAACACATTAAATCATATAAACTATATTCTTTAACTACAATAGTATTAAGCCTACTACATTAAGAAATTGGAAAAAAAAGAAAAGTAAAACTCAAAATAAGAATATGGAAATAAATATTTAAAGTGAGTAAAATAAGTGAAATATTAAAGAGAATCAAGAAAACGTATTTTTTCATGACACATTTATCATTTTTAATTGTCCAATAAAAATGATAAAATATTCAAATTTCTAAAAATCATGAATGAATAAGGGAACATTGTAACTAACCTCACAGAAATAAAAAAAAATTAATAAGAAAGAATGTAACAACTTTATACCAATCAGTTAAATAAATTGGATTAAATGGGCAAATTCCTAAAAATGCAAACTACTGACTCAAGAAGACATAGAAAATGTAAGTAGGTTTTTAACATGTAAAAAGATTTAATTCAAGATTTAAAAACTTTTATGAAGAAAAGGCTAAGAATAGATGGTCTTATTTGTAATTTTACCAAACATTACTACAATAAAATAAAATAAAATATAAAAAATAAAAGAGTATAGTTGCCAAAATGCATTATGAGGCCGGTATTATCTTGATCCAAAACCAGACATTAACATCACAGAGAGGAAAAAAAAAGAACAAATTACAGACCAATACCTCTGATGAATATAGACACAAAAATGCTCAAGAAAATATTAGCAAACCAAATCCAGCGATAGTGAAATAGAATTTACAGCATAATCAAGTACGATTTATCCCAGGATAGCTTGGTTTATTTAATATGCAAAAAATCAATTAAATGCAAAACATCGTGTTAATAGAATAAAGGACAAAGTAAAACACATATCATCATCTCAACAGATGCATAAAAGGTCTTTGAAAAAAAATCTAACACCATTTTATGATTTAAAAATATTTAGCAAGATAGAAATAGAAGGTTAACATTTTCAATCTCATAAAGCACATCTATGAAAACCTGTAGTTGAGGTCATATTTAATGAGGAAAGCCTGAATACTATCCCCTAAGATCAGGGATTAATAAGAAAATAACTGCAAGTGCAAGTTATGGAAACAAAGACATAGGCATTACTTCAAAACAATGTGATTGACTCTGGAAATGCAAGTAAATTCTTAATAACTATAAACTTTTTATAGTTAAGTAACTAACTTTAAAAATCATACTATTAGGATTTCGCAAACAGTGAGAAGATAAGATACATATAAAGTTACTATTAGCTTTATGAATTGATAACGATTTTCTTCCAGTACTTAAAAAAAGTGTAGAAAAAAAATCAATAAACCTCACCACTGGGCCTCTAGTGGAGAATAAACCAATACATCCTTCATACGTGTTCTTTATCCCAATCTTTCACATCACATGTCTGTTATGTTGTGGCACTTGGGGGCTCTCCCTGCAATGTTCTCCCTTCTCATTGACCCAGATGTGGTCATGCTGCTAAGTCACATTTGGCGTATCAGGAGACAACACGCAACACGCGAAACCAAGTGGTGCCTTGAGAATGTTCATATTTGTACCATCAAGTGAAGACACTGCCAGCAGCCAATTCCAGCTATTACCCATTTGTACCTTGAGATATTCATGACTTGTTACAGAGCCATCACGTGTGATTTTCTGCAAAAGCAGGTGGGATTAGAGGGGTAGCTTTGTACCCAAAGTTTGCAAAGTAAAGACAGTTTTCTCGGCCATTTTACAAAACCTTAAGCTATTGAGGTGGTTTACTAATCCTCCTTTGTTTGTGTCTATGTCTCAGTATGAGTTACTAGGAGTAAGATTTCTGCAAGGTAGTGATATGTTCTTAATTGCTTGTTATTTTCCAGGAATATCGTTCCTTGTTATGTATTCAATTAGTCACTTTAAAGAACACATTTATCGCTATAAAGCAAGGCTAGAATTAATGCTGGCCTATTTCTTTTTCCTGGATGTGTGCATATTCTTCTCCTATTAATTCCTTGGCATGGGGACCATATGTTCTTTTATTAAGGAAAAAAGAAAAATGTTTCTCTTGGCCAACTTCACTGTTTTTTGTTCAATGACATTTATTCCAAAATTTCTATCTAGGTTCTGACCAACACTGCTGATATCTGAAAAGGCCATCATACTATTTAGTAAGACATTTCCTTCTCCATTTGGGATCTCCTTGGTCTAAGAACCATCACATATTTTTTAAAAAACTTATTTATTAATTTATTTAGTGCTGGAATTCAGGTTTCAAAATGGTACATTCTCAAACAAATTATGGTTGATGGCCAAAAATTCAAAGATCCTCCCAAAATTACTTTAGGACTTTGGATACTTGAACACGGGCTGCATCCTATATTTAGGGTAGACTATAGTATTTCCTGAAAAATCCATTTCTTTCTTTCCTCCGGTGAGGAGCAAAATTGAACAGTTCCATAGATGAAAGAATGGTCTGAGTGTGGTATGGTTCTATTGCTAATAAAGCAGCTTTATTCTATACTAACAAATCCTATTCACTTTAACCTATGTGCAGCTGCTGAAGGATAACAGCTGTTTCAGTGACCATCATATCTTGCCCAACGGAACACATGCATTACCATATGTATATATGAATTTCTCTAGGCTTCTCTACCTATGCATATCTGGCAGGTCTCATGGCTCACAGAGTCAAAAACTTTTAAAACTCTTACTGACACCAAGGGGAATCAGAAGAAGCCTTGGGGCTTTTTTTTAACCCTCACCCTCTGATAGCCCCTCTTTTTGACCTTTTTAAAAATATATTTTATTGATTTTTTTACAGAGAGGAAGAGAGAGGGATAGAGAGTTAGAAACATTGATGAGAGAGAAACATCGATCAGCTGCCTCCTGCACACTCCCAACTGGGGATGTGCCCGCAACCAAGGTACATGCCCTTAACCGGAATTGAACCTGGGACCCTTGAGTCCGCAGGCTGACACTTTATTCACTGAGCCAAACCAGTCAGGGCTCTTTTTGATCTTTAGAGAGGGTGGTAGGAAGAGGGGGGAGAGAGATAAACATCAATGGGAGAGAGACACATCAATTGGCTGCCTTCTGCATGTGTCCTGACCTGGACTCCACAATGAACCTGCAACTCAAGTGTGTGCTTTGACCAGGAATTTACCAAGTTCGAGAACAAATAAGCAGTAGTTGTGACAGAACAGTACTAAAAATTGATTACTATTGAACTTTCACTAATAGGGAAGGAGCAGACACCAACATAAAGGCACTCTTATTCTTGAAATAAATGTTAAGGTAAATCCTCTGAATTTCTTGGTAAGTTTGAAATATTAGTAAATTTTAAAATAAAGATGTCCTAACTTTTCAAAAGTTTTATTTTATTCTTTGATAAGATGAAAGAGTTAGACCATATTATCTCCAAGGACTCTAATAAATCTTGGATTATATGTTTAACACGATATTAAAAATTTCAGTATCAGTGAATTTTAAAGTACTGTCCATAACAGAATACTTTAAACTATTAATACTTTAATTAATGCTCTTAAAATAAGGTTTCAATGTACATTGGGGTTTTCTGATATCTTAGGGTAAACTAGTGTTGTGTATAAACCATCAGATATAAATACAGATTCATAGCCTTTAGTCTGTCAAGGATATTGAGTAAAGAACTGCTTTGGGTCAGACACTATGTAGCCACTAAATTACCAGTAATCAAAAACAAAAGGGGAAAAAGATCACCAAGTATTCACAGCAACAAACTGCATGCCACAAAACAAGTGTTATTTTTGGTTACTATTGTTGTTTTGGCCATTTTTTTTTTAAAGTAGGATGCAGGTAGTAAAGGTTGAGATCAGAAAAGGAAAATATGCCAGTTCTAAATTGCATCTCAATTTGTTTGCCAAATATTAAAGCTGGTTAGACACACACTTAAGAAATAAAACATTTTACATAAGCCTTCATATGCATGCACCCCTACCTGAAATGTGACAACTTCTTCACATGATTCTATCCAGAGGAGAAGTATAACCTGGTGGGAAGAATGGTGACTTGGAAATCGAGCAAATCTGGGGGAGAACTTCACCTAGCCATCTTCTAGCTGGATGACAAGTCACTGTGCCTCTCTGAATTTGAGTTTTTCTATCTTTTGAGCTATTTATTGTCACTGCAAATTTGTCATGTCCAGGTTATGTGTCTATATAATGCCTGATCTAGGTACTCAAATAGAGGAGTGATAATAATGGGAATAATAATAATAATAACTATTATTCATTGAGCAGACAATTTAGAAATTCCTTCAAGTATGGGTTTTGCAAAACTGTTTCTCTGAAAACAAAATTTCTTCAGCCTATATCACTTAAATTATAGTCTTTGAATGTTCAAATGACACAAATTATTATACATAATTAATGACCACTTAACAACATTTAAAAAATAATAATCTAATGAGAGAATTTTCCTGGGATCAAAAGTTAATTTTAAAATAGTTGTACTCAAACTAAATTCAATTAAGTATAGGAACTGATTTTATATTTTAGCAGCCTTCTCCTTTTTTAAAAAAATCAAATACATGTTTGAAAGTAAAGGACTTATGAAGCTTATTCTTCTGAGCTATCAAATATACCTGTTATGCTTTTAAATCACTGATATCAAAGACCGGAGGCTTAATTTTGGAAAAGACACTGGTATTGAAACAAAGTCATCCTACGTATATACCATTTTATCTTAGACTGTGTTAAATCAATTCTCATTATCAGAATTCAAATAGTTATATAGGATAAACATTTGGCCAGAAATGGATTTGAACTATCTAATTTTTCTCTTTAATGTTGGTGAAGACCTTCAGATACAATGGTGTGATTTATCTCTGTAATTCTTCTTGAATTATGTGTGATGTTTTGGTTCTGTTGCCTTTTCTTATTAATATTTGTAGTAAAATCTGACATTTTTATAGCTTACATCTTTTCTCCCCAGTAGGATAATAAGATTCTTGGTAAAAAGGACCATGTCTGTTGTTCCACCTAAGGTTCATAGTACACGCTCTTTACCCACACCAGGAGCCCAGTATCCAACATATTTAATGTCTGGCAGATTATTCCACTCATCTCTACACTCATCGCCAAATCTTTATGCTGATTTGATTCTACTCTGCTTAACCCCTGTTCTCCAATCTGACCTCTCCATCAGAGTCCCTGTTTTATCAAATTCCCTCCTCATTTTAAATCAAATCAAGTCCTTTTGTTTACTTTTCTCTTACATTACTGCCTGCAAATAGCAGGTGTACTTTTACCTAGATTATTGATGCATTTCACAATTCCATATGCATCAAAGGTGCTTTCTGGAGCTAAACTCCTCCCTGTTTTATTACATCTACTTTATTTTGCCAGCCCCTACTTCCTCCTGCTTGTCATTTCCACAATAATGCCAGGGAGGACACTGATTGTATAAAAATTTCACAGGATTCCTTTTTGTCTGCTTCATTTTTTAAAATAATCAGTGTGTGTGTGTGTGTGTGCGCGCATGCACACATGCATTTCCTCCTTGTCCCTAGTAATCATGACCTGCTCTAGACTCTTGTGTATCTGAGAATTCCTAGAGGCTCCTTCTCCTTTAAGTTTGGTTCATTTCAGACACGAGGTTCTCCTTATAGACATTTTAATCAGCTGCTCCATGTGCCAAAAAAATGTTTTGAGACACAAGCAGGCACATCACCCACATTAATAGAATGCAGGATTTGTTGCTGATTTATCTGTACCTAAGAAAAGGGTAATGATTACAGAGGTTGATGATGACTAGCCTACTACATTACGTTGCCTGTAAGATTTCACTAACCTGTCATAGTGACAACCATTTACAGTGGTACTTTCGGCAAAGTACTGGTCCTCCCTGGATTGGCTTCCTTTTGCACACCTAGGGAGTGGGGGAGGAGTTGGAGGTTCTTGAAAGTCCACATTGCTAGGCACTATCCAAACAAAGTCCCCCTTGTCTGCTGCTGGATGCAGGAAATCTATAGTTTTCTCTACTGAAAATCTACTTATTTCAAAGTAATTCTGTGGTAAGAGAAGAGACTATATAATTCTGACCAGAGGAACCAGGACACAGAGTTAGGGGACTATTTTTGGTGGGTGCTCTTTCTGCTTTTTGAGAGTTCAATTTCAAAGAAACATCTTGATCCAAGGGTTAGGGGCAGATCTTTTTGCAGAGACAACTATAAAAGAGGCCGTGAAATCTGATAGCAGGATTTGCTCTTAAGATCCACGTCTTTGAATCACACTCTGGCCCATGAGTAGGGCATCTCCCAGGGCAAATACTGAACTTACAAAGAGAAAGAGACTGAGTGTGTGTTTTCATGCTATTGACAGGGGCCATGTGTCTTTGGTTGGAAAGCAAATCAAGACTGTCTTTCAAAGAAGCTGTTCTCATATCCAAACTTTGAATGTGAACTCCAAATATATGAATACCTGTATGGGGTTATCAGAATAGACACATTTATATTTTGTCCGGATAATTTGGGATGTGTGGTCACCTTCTGTTTTCACAAACACCATTCCCTGAGATGTGCCTGTGGACATCCTGAGAAGCTATCCTGAATATATGAACTTCAGGACTAATCAGATTCGGCGGAGACCATCTGCTGTTGTGTTTATACCTGGGAACAAAATCAGACCTAAATGGATTGATCCAGAATTAGGCTTCACAAATTTACAATACAGACAATGCCATCCTAAGTGTATCCACAACATGTGACTCACTTAACCACACTATTTTTCTAAATTGCATTAGGGAATTCACATGGCTTTTGGGGAAGGCCTTAACAGTGAAGGCTTTCAAGGGGGGCGGGGGTGGCAATTTCTATTTTGATGCATCTTCATTAAGAAAACTTGAATTTAGACATATCTAGAGAGTGCCACCTTGTGGACAAAAGGCAGTAGAGGTAGGGGAAGCAAAGGTCATACATAGGACATGTGAATCTATATTTGTTCTTGATTGCTGTCATTATATTAACCTTGACAATGCAAATATTTCTTTGATCATATACCTAGATCACCATCTGAGAGAAAGTAGTTCAGATTGACTTACAGGTTACAGGAAAACCATTTATTCCTGTTAAAACATCATCACACAAGAAAAAAATATATAGTGCATTATATGAAAGAAGAAACGTGTGTGTGTGTGTGTGTGTGTGTGATGTCACTGTGGTGGTGTCCATCAAATATACTAAGATAAAAAAATCAATGCACCTCAATATGTCAATAATAAATTTACCGTCAACCACTGCATTTTGGTTATTCAGCCCCACCCTTAATCCCACATCATTATTAAGTCTCAGGTACATGGATTTCAGAACTCAGCATAAGCATTAAATACTTTTAATTGAAGCAAAAGGTGGTCATGGAAAAAATAAGAGTACTTCAGTCCGTTTTTTGTTGGTGGCAACCTCTCATTCGATACATCCTGTTAATAGCATGTGCCTTTAATGCCAAAAAGAAACACAGCTCAATTCTGCAGACACCTGGTTTAATTTGGCTTTTTATAATCTACAAGCAATGGACTGCCCTTGACTTCAAATGATAAATAATTTCAAATGATAAATTGGAAAGAAAGAATACAAAGCCAAGTATTTCCAAATAAAAGTGTTATTATTTACATCTATAGCTATTTAGATTTGTCTTATTTGAATATCTCAGTTTCACTTCTTCAGAAGAAAGAGGTCTTAGATGCAAGGGCATTTTAGTAATGTTTATAAAGAAATATCTTTCTGGTTTACTGACTATTTTATAGATTCTGATGAAAAGGATAGTAATAAGTCAGATGACTATTATAATTCCAGATAAAAATATCTGTACATGTATTGGGCTAATCTGTCTTATTTAAAAAAACTGCTGCACTATTTTATTGTCTTTGAAAAGTCCACCCTTATACCCTACCAGATACCTCAACCCTGGTCCATTGTACATCCATGTCTCCACCTGTCCTGGCAAGGTCCCAGAGGTGCACTTCACAAGGCAAAGAGTCAGCAAAGGGTTGTTAGAAACCCCTTTCCAATCCCCCTGCATTTCTGCTTTGCATTTCTGCTTTGCATTTCTGCTTTGCATTTCTGCTTTGCATTTCTGCTTTGCTTCTTTCCGTCTCTTCCCTAAAGTCACCCTTGACTTCTTCAGCATTCTTCAATCTCTCTCTCCTTAAATCTCCAACACACAATTAAACCACTAATTACATAAGGTCCTCTTTCATCCTCTCATTGTTTTACAAGTGCCAATCTTGATTCCTCACTATATGGGTTATGTATGTTATTTTTTTCTAAATACTGCACAGCATCCATCACAGGACTGAGCACAGCCACTGCTCTATCAGTATGTTTAAATATAATGAATTTGGGCTCTTTACTATGTGGGTAAATGACTCAGAAAACCAAAAGAGATGTCTTTCAAGTTTGCAGATATCATTACTTTGGGAGTGAGAACTCATTGTCCAGTGGGAGACTTAGGTGCACTCACTTCTATTAGCATGTAGAGTCAAATATTAGAAAGAAATGAAAAGTATGGGAAACTTTAGGATGGAGAAGCTAACTGTCTGGGTGGGGGGAGTCAGCAAATACCAAGGGAGGACATTGGAGCTGGAAGAGTAGGACATTCTGAAGATAGGTGGCATCTATACTAATAAAAAAGGTAATATGCTAATTAGACTGAACATCTTCCAGACGACCTTCCAGACCTTCCAGACAAAGCCATGGTGGCAGGACTGAGGCAGAGACAGAGGCAGTTACAGGTTATCAGGCAGGCAGAGAGAAGTTAGGAGGATCAGGCCGGCAGGGGAGAGCAGTTAGGGGGACCAGTCCAGCAGGCAGGTGAGTGGTTAGGAGCAGCAGCCCCAAGGGTTCTCCGATTGGAGGGTGCAGACCAGGCTGAGCCCCCCCCCCCCATGAGTGCACAAATTTTTGTGCACCGGGCCCCTAGTTTGTAATAAAATAGGGTATTATCCAGAAATATTTGAAGGATCATAAAATAGACTACAACAGAACATGTACATCAAAAACAGGTTGTGAAAAACTTTATTTATCTTGCCAAATGCCTAGAATTCTGCCCATGGATTCCATCCCAGTCTTCCTCTCCTTTCTCTCTTGAGCATCACTACTCAAAGTCCTTCCTTCTGTCTTGAATTAACTATTGCAATAGCTACCTAACTGATCTCCTCATACCCATGTTCTTCTATGTAAACCAAACTTCCACATTTTGAATAATATCAAGTTACTTGTAGATTCCTAGTTTCCATTAAATTGAGAACAACCTCTCTGGAAGTAAGTGCCCTCTGCAATGGGACTATGACCTAAATATCCTGCACCATCCACACTAATCCTCATGAGACAGTCACAGCCAATTTCCCGACTCCCAACAATATTTCTATTTTGAGAAATTACACGTTCTTTGCAATCACTCTTACTTTTCATTTGTTTGAAGTGTCTTCCTATCCACTTACCAAATCTGATCTCTTTCAAGTCCCACCTCGAGTGGTAAATCCTGTATCAATCATCCCCAGAAACCCACTTACCCATGTGGTTTCTAACTCCCTTAAACCTCCCATGTCTCTGTTTATAAGTATGACAACCTGACATACACCTTCTGTCCTGTATATAGTTATTTACATTGTTATCACATGATCTATCTCTCCTTGAAGAAAAGCATGTGGGTGACAGTCATCTCTGCAGACCCTGCAGCCAGAGGACCTGGCTGATGCCTGTTTTCAACACTGTAGAGTTTTTGTTTGTTTGTTTTTGCTCTTGGCGAGAATATGATGTGCACTGGGCTAGCATTAAGGACATCGTGTGGCATCAGACACTAGATATTCCAGAGAGAGAGAGAGAGAGAGAGAGCTTATTAGCTTGGCACATAATAAAATAAGGTGGAAAATTGGAGAGGCTGCTACAACTGCTAAGTATGAGTTCCTTATGGAAGTAGCATGCTTTAACCATCCAAATGAGCCTTATCACTGAGGTCTGGTTAGGGGGATGACCTCAGTGCATCACAAGCAGTGGAGTGTATTTGATAAAAGGGGATGAGGGCCATTCTAGACTTTCAGGAATGGGTAGGACCCATGACACTCCTAATCCTGGTCCACGGGCTGGATTAAAAGGCCAGGGGAAGTCTCTAAGAACACAGTAGCAGTTGATTTTCCTTATGATTGTAAAGAAGCACAGCTTCTTGTAGAATATAAAGAACCGTATCAATAGAGAATTTTAAACATCTTTATGATTATGTTATTTGAGAGTGTATTGCATACTTCATTTGAATTCCATTTTTTTCACCTAGCTATATGTTGAAAAGATTTCCCATTGTCATTAAATAGTCTTTAAATAATGGCTGTGTAGCCATATATCTATGCACCATAATTTATTCAAATGATCAAGTGGGGCCACTTTTAAATACTTCGATGTTTGTCAGGAGGGGTAAACAATCACCTGTACCTTCAAAACTGGACTAAATGGAAAGTAGTTAGCAAAAAGCTGTCACAATTCTGATAGGTAAATTTGATGACAGATTTATTTCAAAATGATCTAATGTTAAAGGAAAATATTCCCTATTGTATTCTGGAAACATCACCAATGAGAACATATAATGAGAAGCTGGGTTGATGGGATGGTATCTTCTGAAGTGAAACCACTGTTAATTCAATGACCTTCAAAGGCAAACAGTTCTAAGCAGAGAGAACACTTTACTTCTGTATAAAGCACCAGCTGCTTTTCCAACGTGAGCCACAGTGAAGAAGACAAAGACATAATTACAAAGGAAATCACTGGGAATGTAAAAAAAAAAATGTTCTCATTGACATCAATACGTGCTTTTCTTCCCCAGAAAGCAGCACACCCAGGAGACATGAGCCATCCAACCCTGTGGTCTATTTCATGAGTTTTTTCCTTTCTCTCTATTGAGAATTCATTTGTAAAGTACAGCTGTAAATAGCACTGCTGAGGAGGTAGGAGAGGCTCCTACCACCACTGCTATACTGGCAGCCTTCAGCCTGGCTTGGGGCTGAGCAGAGCTCCCTCTGTGAGAGCACACTGACCACAAGGAGCAGCTCCTGCATTGAGCATCTGCCCCTGGTGGTCAGTGTGTGTCATAGTGACCAGTCATTCCCAGTCATTCTGCTGTTAGGGTCAATTTGCATATTACCCTTTTATTATGTAGGATTATTATATAGGATATAGATGTAGCTATATGCATACAGCCATAGGCACACACCAAATTGAGAACTTTATGTGCATTATGCCATTAAATTAGAAACCCAGGGAAATGATTATACCCCTTATTCTCTGCTTCCAGTGTCCTTTCTAAGGTCATGTGTGGATAGAAAATTTCCCTCCATTGTGTTCCGTGCCAGCAGGGACCAGATAAGGGGCAACCCAGTAGGTCTCCCCTGGGTTCTGAGTCTCATGATCTCCCTCTCTGCATCTCGAGTGGGACAATGTGAAATAATTCAGCATGAAAGGCCATCTCTGGACTGACACCAAAGGGAAAAAATCTAGACAAGTCCATGCCCCTCCCTTCTTGCCTGCAGCCAAGGGCTCTGCAACCAGAGAACTGCGGATTGGGAAGCCTGTTGTCTCCAGCCAGGGAAGGACCCAGAGCCTCTCTTGAGGCATCTGCCTCTTGTGCTGAACTTGCAGCAAGGAAGAGGCTGTTAGGGGAGCACTGATGCTCAAGCTCTTTCTCCCAGAGGCGAGTTTTCGCCCATGGCTGTGTCTTGTGCAAACACAACACTTGGCTTCCTGTTTGAATTTTACATCCACAGGGAGACACATACCCTTTTGTGCTACCCTGATCCCTGCTAAAATATACTGTGTGCCCATGGGTGTTGTCTTTTGGGTGCATAGATTTCAAACAATACAAGGTGCTTCCCTTGTCTACATGGGGAGTGTGGTGCAGGCTGAAGCTTCTCAAGCCTCATTAGGATGTTTGTTGAAAACACGTCCACTGTTTTTGCCTAAAACAGGGAAGGCAAGCTCGTGCCTCCTTGCTCGTCCTCACTCATTTCTCTTGGAAATAACCAGTAGCTTGTTCTTCCATGAGGCTCTGCACGAGTTCCCACTATTCCATGTGATTTGTTCCATAGAACTGTTAACTGGAATCAGAAACTAAAGCAGATGAATTGGGCCTGGGGGGATAGCATACAATGCATTGTGTTCCCAGACAACTCCATGCCTTTAATTACCCAGGAAAGTATAAATAGTTTGGCAGTGTAGGAAGCTCATTCCTCAGCCTACACAGCAACAGTGGCTGGGTGAGATGGCTCCAAATCCTGCTACTTAATTGCCCTAAAAATATTTTTTTCTGGGAACCGACCCATTGAGTTTTATGTGCATATGGTATATGTCCTTGAACATGGCGGAGAGGCTGGTCTCGGACACTCGGGTGATTGGGAAAGGAGGCAAGAATGAATATCTATTGCAGGCCTCCCGTGTGCCATTATTCCACCCAGTGAACAGTTATCATGTAGCTGCACTGATATGGGTCAAGCACTGGTATAGGCACCAGGAATGTGACAGTGTAGAGACAAAGTCCTTGCTCTTAGGAAGCTGATTTTCTAGGAGGAATAATAATCGTAATACATGGACACACTCTATCTAAATGTCAAAAAGCACATGCCAGGGAGGTCAAGGAGAATGTAAAAAATGTCCTAAAATGGGAGCCAGCTTGGCAAGTTCAAGGCTGACAAGTAAAGTGGGCTGAGCAGATGGAACTAACACTACGCTTGAGAGCCGTGTGAACTCAGCAGAATAACTTTACACCTCTCACCGACAGCCTCTGCTTTATTCCATGTGGTTAATAATGCTCTCCACCTTATAATGTTTCGTAAAGTTAACTTACAGAATGTCTATAGACCCCTTAGCACTTGACAAATGAAAAGATCAAACTAAGTGATATTGTCTGACATTGTGATGACTTTGCAGTATCTGCGGTTGTCTTCCACAGTAGCCTACACTCCAAAATCCTCTAGTCTCTCAATGTACTGATTTTCTGAAATGCTGTTCCTCAGCCTGCATGCCATAAATAAAGCACTCCTCACCACCACCCTACCAGTTTTCCTACCAGCCTTCTCCAAGGTTTCATCATTCTCGATATCTCTTGAATGACTCACATTTGGCCATACCAGTTAATGAGCTTTCTATTACAGATCGCAGCCTATATTCTTTTCCAGTTTGGACCCATCAGGGTAGATCTCAAAGTTTGATAGGTTCAGTGACTCCACAGTTTAGAGGTCTCTTGCAAGGGATTATGTCAAGGAAAGTAACTCGCGTTTCAAATAAAGAGTAGGATTTTCACGTGGAAAAATAGTTACAAAGACGCAGGAGGAGATGAAATACCAAACGGTAGGCAGCTCAGAAATTAGGAAACACAACAAATCGCCCTCATCCTTTGGTTGTGGGGCTAAAAGGAGGAAACTGACATTTTTGCAGTCCAAGAGATTGGCCACCTTGAAGGGACATAAATAGTAGCAAATGGGAAAAAGGAGAGGAGAGACCCAGCAAGGGCAGGAGGCAGTCTTTGCTAGAAACAGTGCCAAAATCACACACAGAAAGAGAGTGAAAATTAATTCAACTTCTCCTTTTCTCTCTCCTGCCAAGCTCTTGTTAGTGATTCCCTCTGGCCAAACCCAGCTGGAGGCCAGATGGAAAGGGAGCCTGTGAAACCTGTGAAATACAGTTTGCAGAGGCCAGTCCCCTATGACCTGGGGTGAAACAGGGGTTGGGCAGGAAATATACCTGAGCACAAACAAGCCAAGGAAACCATGTGCAAACAGACTCCAGGGCTGCCACGCTATATGCTGCACATGGCAACCTGAGTATTCAGCTGTGACACTTACGCAGCGCTTACAGGCACCTTGAGACTTAAACAGGTACCTAAGAAATAACTAATCCTCGAACACAATCAGATATCCATACCTGCCCGAGGACAGGGAAATTTGTGAGGTCTGCACATTGCTCATCACTCAGCTTCTCCTTCCAACCTGAGGTAGCCCTAGGATATAAACCTGAACCTTACAAAGGGCATTCTGCAAACCAAACCTGAAAAGTGATTAATTAAAATCTGTAAAGTATAAGGAATCCCAAGCAGTACTGCCGTAACTTATGAGCAAAGGTATATCCAAAAGATTATTCTCATGTTAGTATAAATTACAGCGATTTTTGGCATAGTTAGAGGCTAATCACTTCTGTGGCAATAGAAACTACTGCTCTCCACAGTTACATTCATGCCCCAGAATTTGACTGCTAGACACCTCAATGAAGGTAACAGCATCAGCAGCAGCACAAGCAGTATAGATTTCAGTTGCAATGCCTAAATCATTACATAACTAGAATCTGAGTATCAGAGCTCTACATTGAACTGGATCAAGAAGGAAGATAAGGATAGAGAAATTAAGACAGCTGAAAAGGCTACTCAGGAGTCCATAATACATACTATGTTATATGTGCATTTATGTGTGTTACATAAGTATGCATTTTATGAAATTCTCTTTCATTGCATTTAAGACACTATAGTTTTGAATTCACATCCCAATTTCAGAGATGCTAAAATAGGGGGAAAATGCATCTAAGAGACATTGAAACATAATGTATATATATACACACTAGGGGTCCGGTGCACAAAAATTTGTGCACTCAGGGTGGAGGGAGTCCCTCAGCCCGGCCTGCGCCCTCTCACAGTCTGGGACCCCTCAGTGGATGTCCTATGATGGCCTTAGTCTGCCAGGCGCCTTTTGTGTGTGTGTGTGTGTGGCCACTGGGGACCTGCCCCCAGCTGCATCTGAGGCTCGGAGCAGTCCTCCTGTGTGTGTCTACCTGCTGGGGACCTGACCCCAGGCACACCACCAAGGCTTGGAGCAGGCACCCCCTCTATGTTGATCTCTCAGACTCTTGCCCTCCCCTGCATGTTGTTCTCTTTTTTGAGCTGTAGCCAGGGCTGGGTGCTGCCTGCCTCCCAAGCTTGCCTACTGCCCATCTTCCTCCAGCCACCAGGAAGCAGGGAAAACCCCGCCTCATGGTCAGGCCAGCCTTTTCCTGCTCCCTGATCCCCGGAAGGGACCTGGGAAGCCCACCAAACAGGCCACCGACCCCCTGCCGCCTCTTACCCGCTTCCCGGTGCCCTCCAACCCTGCTGCCTCTTTCCCACTCACGGATCCTGGGTCCTGCACTGTTCTGCCCTGCAGCCACTCTGTGCACTTGGGAGGTCCCTCAGCCCAGCCTGTGCCCTCTCACAGTCTGGGACCCCTTGGGGGATGTCCACCTGCTGGCGTGCCTGACCAGCCTAGGTGAGGGGCTGATGGCTGTTTGCAGGTGGGCCAAGCCCCCCAGGAACGTCCCTCACCCCATTGGGTTGTGGCCAGCGTAGGTGATGGGCTGATTGGCACTTTCAGGCTTTAAGGCTGCCCACAGCTCCCATTGACCCAATGTCCCAGCAAGGCTGGCTGCACGCAGGTTTCTGGGGTTTGTTTGTCTTCTATAATTGATGCTGTTCCTTTAAGACCTGGGGTTTGTTTATCTCCTATAACTGATGCTGTTCCTTTAAGATGAGGCCTAATAAGAAGCTTCAGCTCCCGGCTTCTATAACGACACAATGTTACTCTTAGACTCAGGCCCAGCTTCCTTCAGCTCCCGAGGATTCTATGATTTATACATTGTTGCAAAATGTTTTCTTCTGTTTTGCTTTGAGGCAGGCTAAGCCAAGCCTGTGTGCAGGCAGTTTCCCTTTCACTCCTGCTGCAACAGACACTGCCCTTTACTCCGTGGGTGGCGGCCGCCATGTTGGCTGGGTTAATTTGCATACAGTCGCTCTGATTGGCTGTTGGGTGTCTCGGAGAAATGGTTAATTTTGCTATTTCGTTTTTATTAGTTTATATATATATATATATATATATATATATATATATATATATAATATAATAAAAGAGTAATATGCAAATTGACCATTACCCGAGACACCTAAGCCACGCCCACTAGCCAAGCCACGCCTCCCAGCCAACCAGAGAGGCTGTATGCAAATTAGCCCAGCCAAGATGGAGGCTGGCAGCCATGGAGCTAGAGCAAACCAGAGGTTTCTGTTGCAACTGCCTGCCTAGGCTGGCTGAGCCTCTGCTCATGGCCACGCCCACCAGCCAATCAGAGCGGCTGTATGCAAATTAACTCAGCCAAGATGGAGGCTGGGAGGGTGGCTCTGCACTGGGAGCCTCTGCGGCCGGCATAGCTGTGCCAGGTGTGTCAGCTCAGTGTGGGAGGGTCCAGCCTGGGGCCTCCTCGGGGCATCCAGCAGCGCCTGTTCTGGGTCCACTGCCTGGCTCCACCCAGTGGGGGCCTCCACCAGGCATGTGGAAGAGCGGGTCCTCCACGGGGTGTGCAGGAGCAGCCATCCTGGGTCTGCTGCCTGGCTCCAACCCCGAGGGCCTCCTTGGGGCATCCAGGAATGCCTGTCCTGGGTCTGCTGCCTGGCTCTGCCCCGGGGGCCTCCTCAGGGGTGTGGGGAACGTCTGCTGCACAGTGCAGAGCATCCGAAGCCAGTCCGCTGCCCGGCTCCACCCTGGGTGTGTTCGCTCAGCAGCAGGGCCCCACCGAGGGATCCTGCACCAGCATCCGCCCCTGGCTCGCCACCCAGCTCTGCGCCAGGTGTGTCCCCTCAGCAGTGGGGGCCCATCAGGCATGTGCGATCATGGGCCCTCCAGTGGGAAATGTCCAGGCTTGCACTCACCAGCCTTCCCACCCCCCAGTGCATGAACCCTGAAGGGGCTGTGGGCAGCCTGAAAATGGCTCTCAGCCCCTCATCCAGGCTGGCCAGGCATGCCAGCAGGTAGACATCTCCCCATGATGTGTCCCAGACTGCAAGAGGGCACAGGCCGGGCTGAGGGACCCCCAACCCCCGAGTGCACAAATTTTTGTGCACCAGGCCCCTAGTATATATATATTTACATATGTAAGAAATAACCATTGAAAATTTACTTATGTCAAGCATTACCCCAACTACTTCTCTATTAATTAATCCTTATAACAAATTCAGGGGGAAAGGATAGGTACTTTGTTCATTTCCATTAATTAATTAATTAATTAATTAATTAATTAATTAGATGATGTAAGTAAAGTTAAAGAACTTGCCTAAGGTTACTACTGAACCCAGGGCTAGCAGACAGGTCAGTACCCTGGAACCTGTCAGAACCACAACTATACTACTACTTAAAGTCTCAAAGCCTGCTTCTTTGTTAAACAAACAAACAAAAATGAGAATAAAAACATTATATGCTTGTTTTGAAAATTAAATTAAAAATGTGATGTAATGCCTGACTAATAAGCCAATTAGTAATTGTTGTTATTGCTACTACTTTGGTTGTTATTCCCATCTGCTGCTGAACTCTGACATAAGGGCATGCTTATGTAGATATTTCTGGCCTCTACTTAAATTAGAGCCTGTTTTGCCTTCTATGACAAATGGTCATTGATCTTTTCACAAAACCTCTCAAATTCTTGTCAGCCCTCATCCAGCACCGTCCTTCTGAGCAGCTGATACACTGACCTTGCAAATGGTTAAGAGATGGATAATTAGCCACACTCTTAAATCATCCAGATCGTCATACCAGTCACTTTAATGTGGGGTGATAAAATTTGTGAGTTTTATGAGGCTTACCCTCCAGAACCTAACTATAAAATATGCGGTGGAAAGATAGTGGATAGCCAGGGGAAAATGCTACCTGAAATTTAAAATATGACTCTCACAAACCTAGCTCAATCCCACCAATCACGCTTGAAATAAAAAAGAATTCGTATCTACAACAACCAAAGCATCCACAGAAAATTTTCTCTTTTTCCCTTACTCACTTCTCTCCATTATTGATGGTTTCAGACTCTCCCAAAGTAGTCCTACACCAATACCATTGAGGAATGTCACTCCATATTGGAAAAAGCAGACTGCATATCTAATGAGTTAATTGTCAGTCATCTCCTGTATATAATGTCAGATTCCATCATCAGCTCACATCAGTTTCTATGAGGGTGCGCTAAAGCCAAGTCCTGAGACATTCAGCCCTTACTTGAATTTCCCAGGTATCTTCACAGAACTTCTCCTCTTTTCCTCAAAGTAGCTTTCTTCACTAGTCTGCTCCCAGTTTGTCAACAGTCACAATATTATTTTGTCCTATTTCCTCTTTCCATACCATCCAAGGGCTTAACTGCCCTATTGATTCTCTATCATGATAAAAGCTCAATAATCTAAACATATTCATTCAGGACACAGCAATTTTTAGTAAGCAAAACACATTGGCAGTGTTAAATACCTCAGAAGTTAGAAGAAGAAAAAAGTAACGAATGTGCTAATCCAAATTCAGTCTTTTCAGTGAGGGGGAGGGAGTTTTTCTTACCTTTTCTTCTGATAACCAGCTATGTAGGCATCTATGGTTGTCATGGAGGATAAAAAGCTGGGACTTCCTTTACAAATACACCATCACTTGGAGCCTGGAACCTGGTAATAGAAGATTTTCCTGATTTCAGATTTTTTTCAGATTTGACAAACCAGACCAGATATTTCTGAGTTGATTTCTCAACTATAAAGTCTCTGAAGCTGAGTTCTCTTTTGTGTGTGGGAATACAGAGAAGCTCAGGAGAATGTCTAAAAACTCAAAGTTATGAGATACCTCCAAGACCAGCCAGTTCAATCAGCTACCTTCCAGCAAAGGTTTTCTCCACAGAAGACACTCCTCTGTCTCTTGTGTTGGCTTTTATTTATTTTTCCATTCAAAATGTTACTTTATTTGTTCTTATTCTTTCTTTTTTTTAAATTTTGTTTTGTTGCTTAAAGTATTACAACAAGTGTTAGATAGGTCTCCATTTTTTTCCCTTGACCTTCCCCCCTCCTCCCCTACCTCCCATTTTCTTGTGTCCATTGATTATACTCATATGCATGCATGCAAGTCTTTCAATTGATCTCTTAACTTCCCCCCCAACCCTCCCCAGCCTTCCAGCTGTAGGTTGACAGTCAGTTCAATGCTGTTCTGCCTCTGTATCTGTTTATTTTCATCAATTTATAGTGATCTTTATTATCCATAGATGAGTGAGGACATGTGGTATTTTTCTTTCATTGACTGGCTTATTTCACTTAGCAGAATACTCTCCAGTTCCATCCATGCTGCTGCAAATGGCAAGAATTCCTTCTTTTTTACAGCAGCATAGTATTTCATTGAGTAGATGTACCACAGTTTTCTAATCCATTCATCTCTTGATGGGCACTAAGGCTGCTTCCAAATCTTAGCTATGGTAAATTGTGCTGCTATGAACATAGGGATGCATCTATCCTTTCTGATTGGTGTTTCTGGTTTCTTGGGGTATATTCCCAGAAGTGAGATCGCAGGGTCAAATGGGAGTTCCATTTTTAATTTTTTGAGGAGACTCCATACTGTCTTCCATAGTGGCTGCACCAGTCTGCATTCCCACCAACAGTGCAGGAGAGTTTCTTTTTCTCCACATCCTCTCCAGCACTTGTCCTTTGTTGATTTGTTGATGATAGCCATTCTGACAGGTGTGAGATGATACTGCATTGTTGTTTTGATTTTCATTTCTCCTATAATAAGTGACTTGGAGCATGTTTTCATATGTCTTTCGGCCTTCTGTATGTCTTCTTTTGAAAAGTGTCCATTTAGGTCCAATGCCCACTTTTTGATTGAATTGTTTATCTTCCTTTTGTTAAGTTGTATGAGTTTTCTGTAAATGTTGGCTATTAAACCCTTATCGGTGATATCATTGGTAAATATGTTCTCCCATGCAGTGGGTTTTCTTGTTGTTTTGTTGATGCTTTCCTTTGCTGTGCAAAAGCTTTTTATTTTGATGTAGTCCCATTTGTTTATTTTCTCTTTAGCTTCCGTTGCCCTAGGAGCAGTATCAGTGAAGAAATTCCTTCGGCACATGTTTGTGATTTTGCTGCCTGTGTATTCCTCTACTATTTTTATGGTTTCCTGTCTTACATTTGAGTCCAAAAAAAATTAAGATACCTAGGAATAAACTTAACTAAGGAGGTAAAAGACTTATATGTGAAAAACTACAGGACACTGAAAAAAGAGATAGAGGAAGACATAAACAGATGGAAGAACATACCATGTTCATGGATTGGTAGGATTAATATCATCAAAATGTCCATACTTCCCAAAGCAATCTATAGATTCAATGCAATTCCCATTAAAATACCAACAGCATATTTCACAGATCTAGAACAAACATTCCAAAAATTCATCTGGAATAAAAAAAGACCCTGAATAGCTGCAGTGATTCTGCGAAAGAAGACCAAAGTAGGTGGGATCGCAATACCAGATATCAAGCTGTATTACAAAGCCACTGTTCTTAAAACAGCTTGGTACTGGCGCAAGAAGAGACATATAGATCAATAGAATAGAATAGAGAACCCAGAAATTGACCCAAACCACTATGCCCAATTAATATTTGATAAAGAAGGCAAAAGCATACAATGGAGTCAAGACAGTCTCTTCAATAAATGATGTTGGGAAAATTGGACAGATACATGCAAAAAGATGAAACTATATCACCAACTCACACCATACACAAAAATAAACTCAAAATGGATAAAGGACTTAAACATAAGACAGGAAACCATAAAAATACTAGAGGAATACACAGGCAGTGAAATCGCAAACATGTGTTGGCTTTTAACGTCTGGCTGTTGCTTAAGACAATGATTCATAACTAAGTACAGATTCGAAACACCTGAGATAAATGCAATCAGGCTTGATGCTTGCTGTTCAAAGCGAGGCCCATGCACCATGGGCCTCAGCATCAGCTGAGAGAAAATGAGAACAGCAGAATTTCAAGCTCCACGCAGACCTATCAAATCAGAATCTGCAACTTAGCAAGAATCCCAATGATTTGTATGAACATCTAAACTAATAAAAGTGTAATATTAAAATTAACAGTCTCTTCGGGATGGGTAAGCCATGCCCACCAGCCAATCAGAGCGACTGTATGCAAATTAACCCAGCCAACATGGAGGCCATCACTCACAGACCTGAGTAAACGGCAGCTTCCATTGCAGCAGGAGTGAAACTGAAACTGTTTGCAAGCAACTTGGCTTATCCTGGCTCAAGGCAAAACATATTTGCAATAAAGTATCAATCATAGACAGCAGGCCTGGCCTGACCACTAAGGGTAACAATGTCTCATTATAGAAGCTGCCAGGTGAAGCAGAGAGGAGGTCTCATTACTAGGCCTCAGCTTAAAGGAACAGTGCATCAATTACAGAAGATAAACAAACCCCAGAAACCTGCTTCCAGCCAGCCTTGCTGGGACATTGGGTCAATAGGAGCTGTGAGCAGCCTGAAAGCCTGAAAGTGCCAATCAGCCCATCACCCACGCTGGCCAGACCCCAATGGGGTGAGGGATGTTACTGGGGGGCTTGGCCAGCCTGCAAACAGCCATCAGCCCCTCACCCAGGCTGACCACGTACTCCAGTAGGGACCCAAAACCTGAAGGGACTGTGGGAAGCTTGCAAACAGCCATCAGCCCCTCACCCAGGCTGGCCAGGTACCCCAGTAGGGACCCAAAACCTGAAGGGGCTGTGGGCAGCCTATAAACAGCCCTCAGCCCCTCACCCAGGCTGGCCACACGCCCATAGGGTCAGGGTTCCCACTGGGGGACTTGGCCAACCTGCAAACTGCCATCAGCCCCTCACCCAGGCTTGTCAGGCATGCCAGCAGGTGGACATCCCTCGAGGGGTCCCAGACTGTGAGAGGGCACAGACTGGGCTGTGGGACCTCCTGAGTGCACAAATTTTTGTGCACCGGGCCCCTAGTAAAGTATATGGATTCTGGGTTTCCTGACATCAGAGAGACTTATTTACTTGTTGTTGTTGTTGTTGTTGCTGTTGTGGCCTCAGCAGAGGTTCACAAACTGTGGTCCCTGGACAAGCACTACTATCTTCACCTGGGGCAGTATTATTATTGAGTCCCAGACATTCTGGATCAGAAACTTGGGAATGAGGCCTAGTAATCTGTGTTTTAACAAGTAATGCAACAATTCTAGTGCACACTAAAGAAGGAGAACCCTTGCTGAGGGGGCTGTGCCAAGTTTATGAGTAGACTTATAGTCTGTTCTATACAAATTATGGATCAAGCAAGGATTTACAACCCAGACCTACACAACTAGAACAATCAAGGATATCTATGGGACCAAACATGTGCACTTAATTAAAGAGAAGGTTTCTCTTGTCTAAATATAAATCTAGATGCCTGTTACTCAGGATCCATGATAACTTGAAACCAACTTGAGTGAAGCCAGATTGAAAAATGCAACCATGTCCCTGGTGACAGGCTTACATGGATTTCTGGGTTTTGACCATCCCTGAAGCATGTCCTACCTCCTGACTCTCACTTACATAAGCTAATGGGTTCCCTTATAAGTTGAGCTGATTTGAGTTGGTTTATTTCTTCTTTGAAACACAGAAAATCCTGGTGTGAAGGCATTTTACACATCCAGTGGAAGAATCAGAAGAGGGCAACACATACCTCTGATGAGAGGTTGTACAACCTATATGTACATCATTCTACTGATCAGAAGTTCACCAAATAGGAATGACAATTCATTCCAATCTAAAAGGTGATTATTAGAAAAGCCCTTCTTACATTGAGCTGAACTCCTAAAGTTATATTTTACATTAATCCCCAAACACCTGATTTCCTCTTTCAGGTAACAACCCCTTAAGCATTTTGCAGGTACATCTGATGCTCTCCAGAAATCTTCTCTCCTTAAATAAATATCTAAATTTATTTTCCATCATAAAATGATTTTGAATACCCTCACTACCCTAATTGTTTGACCCTACATATCAATTTCATGAATTTTGATCATTACAAAGTACTAGCATTTAATCCATAGAAAATACATCATAGTGCATAAGAGGGTTATGTTGTAGAATATCAATGTATATGAAAAATGACTTTAGTATTGTATTTAAGTGTATACTAAAGATTAAAAGAAAATGTGCAAGTTACCTCACAAATGGGTGCTCTATTAACAGTAATATCTGACCTGAGCAGAGAACACATCAGATATTCTTTTTTTTTTTTTTTTTTGTAATAATGAGTTGAACTATGCATAGTGGAATTCTACTCTTCATGTTGGTGACAACCATATTTGTGAGGTAGTGACACCCATTTGAGATCCCCTGAAAAAAAAGATTTCCCCTCCAAATTTTGTATAACTCTTTGCCCCTCACAATTACTACTCTTTGATTGAAAACCAGAAATTTTCAGCCTTATAACTTAGATCTCACACTATCATCCTCTGATTTAATCACTTCACAACCTCACTCCTTTTGCAGTTATTTGCAACTTCTTAGCATGTTAATTCAAACTTCCATTCTCTAGTTATTTTTATCTACTCTACTTTCTTAAGACTTAGTTTGTGCATTTATAGTACACTAGAGGCCTGGTGCACGAAATGCATGCACAGGAGGGTGTCCCTCAGCCTAGGCCTAGCCAGCAATCAGGGTCTATCAGGGCATTCCTTCCTCCAGCTGCCAGCAGCTGGCCCCACCCATGCCACTGCCACTGCTTACCATCTGTGTGTTGTTACCCCTTCCCCCCTCACCACCAGTCACCTCCCTCTGCAGGCAACAGGCATGGGGTGCGATCACTTGGCTGGCCTGATCCTCCCTCTGTGGGGCAATTGCTGGCCAGCCCCACACACCCACCACAGAGTTTGCTGGCCAGAGGCCTGGGCCTTCCTCTTTGGTGCAATTGATCATGGAGTTCCCCCACCCCCATTGATCACCTGAAGAGGGTGGCCTGGGCCTCCCTCTGAGGGGCAATCATGGGGCAATGGTGGGGCCCCCTGATGAATCGCATTGCACCCACCGTGGATGGCCTAGCGCCAGTGCATATCATAGCATGATCATCTGGAAGGCCATCCAGATGGACATTCTGCTGTTGGGTCATTCAGTCGATTTGTATATTACCCTTTTATTATTATAGACTAGGAGCCCAGTGCATGATAATTTGTTCACTCGGGGGGGGGGGGGGGGGTCCCTCAGCCCAGCCTGTGCCCTCTCACAGTCTGGGACCCCTCAGGGGATGTCCACCTGCTGGCATGTCTGACTAGCCTGGGTGAGGGGCTGATGGCAGTTTGCAGGCTGGCCAAGCCCCCACCTGCCCCGCTGCCTGTGCCGCACCGGCCTCCGTGGCTGCTAGCCTCCATCTTGGCTGAGTTAATTTGCATACAGCTTCTCTGATTGGCTGGTGGGCTTGGCTTGGCTGGTGGGCCTGGCTTAGGCATCCTGGAGAGATGGTTGATTTTAATATTACTCTTTTATTAGAGTAGATGGATAGCAAACCCCATTGCTTAGGATAGTGCAAAGATTAAATGAGACATAGATATTATATGTAAACAGATTAGTTTCAATGCTGGTGTGTATTTAGTGCTCAGTAAGTCTTGACTTTAAAAATAATGTCATGTAGGACTTTCATGAGCTGACTTTAGCTCTTTTATCTTGAATTCAAACCATTCTCAATGATGTGTAATGGTCATAACATGCATATTTTCTCTTTAATCCCTCAGTGTACTCTCAAATATAATACTCAAGTCGTTTTTCACATATATTTTTATTCTACAGCATAGCTCAATTATCATGATGCTTTCTATGGACTAAAAATTGTAGTACAATCATCAAAATTAAATTTCAACTCCTCAGATAAGATTCAGGATTCCAATCTTAATGATTTTATCCAAAACCTGTCATATATTAATTGCATCTTTCTTCCATTTTCTTTAAATCCTATCTACACCAATAAAAGAGAAAGAAGCAAATTGACTATACCTTCATGATGCCCACCAGCCAATCAGGAGTGAGTATGCAAATTAACCCAACAAAGATGGTGGGTTAATTTGCTTACGCAGGCATGTACGGCTGGGGGTGGGGCAGGATGCTTGTGTTGTCATGGTGATGACACAGGCATTCTGCACCACTCCAGCCTTTATGGGCCTCTGGGCAGTGTGGGAAGGCAGAAAGGCAGCTCTGTGCTAGAGCAAAGGCGGTGCCAGCAGCCAGGGGAAGGTAGGCCCATTCTTGCACAAATCTTTGTGCATCGGGCCTCTAGTGTAAATAAAATCCTGAAAGAATAAAGTTTCTGATATATAGAAGCTTATATTCTAAGGAAGACACAATCTAAACTGAGAATTATACCAAAATAACACACTAACAAATTAGAACATATATAATTAATGTATTTAGTAATTAGATGTTTACTAAATGGAAATCTGGAATACAAATTTATCGGAGTAGAAAATTCTTGAAATTTTGGAGAAGACTAGCTTTGAGATAGAACTTAAAGCAACCACTCAATAAGGACTAATGAACAGGAGAGAAGAGTGGAGGATGGTGGGAGGCATGGATGAGTAAGTTCTATATTATGCAATATAAGTTGATATAAGTCTTTCAAGCTTTATATTCCTTAGGTAAGTAAATGCTTCCATTTGGATTCTCTACCTGAGTTTGACAAATTATTAGGAATTTTGAATATATACCACAAATTCATAGGTGAACTTTTAACATATGTTGACCATTTTAAAGATGTCTAACATAAAATTATATGTGACTAGTCCACACTAGGAACTTATATTCCAGTGAAAAATAGTGTCATTGTGGGAAAATATTTTATCCAAATACTTGGAGGTGGAGAAAGAAGAGAATTAAAATTATGATTAAAAAAGACATTTATATGTTTTGCTGATTTAATTAGTCTTTTTTTGTATTGTATGGATAGCCACAATATGCAATGTACCATCTGGAAAACCAAACACAGGAAAGCTACTGGGGTAATGTTTTATAAATCTCTTGATTACAACATTCTCTTGTCTCCAAAGTATTATAAAATAGATGTAAACCCCACAGGCTGTCTTCTCTTTTCTATCTTTCTGACGCAGAGTAACTCCTTTCTATTAAGAAACCTGGAGAGTATCTGAAATTCCCCCAAACAAAATTGTGGTATAAACATGATAGACAATCTTTTCATAGCCAACATTTTTCTTGTTAAAAATTATATTGGGTAGCTAATTTGTACAAACCTTTATGAATTGCTACTGGAAATTTTTTATACATTAAGAGTAGGTACCAAAACAAGTACACCATTATCAAATATACTTGTCAGAATTGGGTGAGATATAAGAAGTTTAATTTCTAATTACTGGAATTAAGGAAATCATTAAGGAAGAGGTACAATGTGAACAAGGACTGGGTAGAAAATATAGTCAGTATGATTGAAGTTGGGGAAGGAACACTTGCCAGGTAGTAAAAATGGCAGGAGTGAAATTATATCTTGTTAACGATGAAAAAATTTCATGAATTTCCGGCAAAATAAATACGTGCCAGGTAGTAAAAATGGAAGGAATAAAATGATATAGTGTTAAAAATATTTTATAAAAAATTTCTAGCAAAATAAATTCAGGCAGACCCTCAAATATCATTCAGTTAAAACTGCTAAGAGACCAGTTATACTCTGGATTTGCATTTAGAGTGTAACTTTTGTTTGGTAGAGCATTTTGTTTATTTATCATTTAAATAAAATTTATGTTCCAATAACAGAAATTTGTAGATTTTTCCCCTTGACTTAGTAAAAACCACTTATGCTATAAAATTAGGTAAGTGTATAAACATCTATAAAATAAATTTTAAAAATATTATTACTTATGATGCAACAGTGAAATATTCACTCAAGAATAGAAAAGCAAGAAAAGGAGGTATTAGATATTAAGAATTCTAATAACTTGCAACAATTTACTTAACTTCCACTGCTGCTACAGAACCACTTTAGACTGAGACATATAAGACTGGATACATTTATGTACTCTTAATCTAGAAAACAATTCCTTGAGCTAGAACCCAGTGAAAACACAATTCACAATTCAGATAATTTTCTTTTTTTAAATTAAACTTGGACAGATCTATCAAATAATCTCTTTTCTACCTAATTCAGGTGTCATCCTTTGCATATTTATTACATTTTTCTACAAAATAAAATATGTTCCTAAACTCTCTGTTGTATTATTCTTACCCCTATTATAATATACCATTAGGATTAAAGAAACTCTCTAAAATGTTCTAAAGTGGAGACACAAAAGCTTCCACACTGTTGGCTTTCTTTTGTTCTTTTCCTTAAAATTTTCCATTTATTTGAAATTGGAAATTCATCTATTATTTCCTTCTCTTAAAAATGTCAATTGGTTATCTGAATCAAAGTGTGTGTGTGTGTGTGTGTGTATATTTCTAAAAGTCTGTAGCAAAGTGTATATGTATATTTGAAAACAAGTGTCACTTTTTATGTTGTTAATTCATACTATCTAGTGAAACTGTCCATGACACCATTAATCAAGATCTTGTTTAATGTTCTTCTATAATATTTTATAGATTTCTTTATGGTGGCTGTTACATATTTCTTATTAAATTCTAGGTATTTCATACTTTTTTTGTCATCATTATAAATTACTATTTTCTGTTTCTATTCTTGACATATTGTTTGAATAAAAAAACTTGGGGTTTACAGATTTATTTTGTAATCAAACATCAAATGACTTACTAACTCCTATATAATAGGTTCATTTGAGCATTTTTAAAGCACAGGTATGTTTGCATTTCAGGTTAGCTTTCATTTACTCATATGATGACCTATTTCTAGTTATATTAAGTAGAAAAAACATCTACCACAATGTTAATTAGTAATTATGACAGCAATCACCCTGCTCTAATCCAGATTTTAATGAGAACAGCTTCAATGTTTCACTTATTAAGACAATGTTTGCCATTAGTCTTGGGTAAATAAATAGGATCAGGTATAGGTAATTTCCTACTTTTCTATTTCACTCACATTGAATTTTATTTAAAATTAATTCTTGTTCTCCTTTCACTTATTGATATATTCCTTATTTAATAAATTGTAGATGTTACTTTTATATTAATTTAAATATATTGTTCACATTTTGGTTGATTATGTAACATTGAACAATGCTAGCATTCCTAGAATAATCCCAACTTTCTCATGGTATCCCATTCTTTTAAAATCTAATTTAATGATTTTTTTAATTCAGAATTTTACACCTGTATACATATATACATTTTGTCTACAGTTCTGTACTGTGTTTCTTAGGTTTGAGTAAGACAATTTGTGTTACTCAAATTTGTGGAGAAATATTGAGGTTTTTCTTTGGCATGGAATTATTAATATTACAAATCAGCTTTAAGCTCAATTCTTATGTAATCTCAAGGAACGTATAATTATTAAACCCATCACTGTTTGGCCCCTTTTAATTTGTAATTACTTAAACAACTTTATAATTTCCATATAATTATTTGCGTGTTATTATTGCATAACTGTTCTTCAGTCAAAGAGATATTTATCATTTGTTACAAAATCATCCATTTTCCTGTAGTTTAAAAAATATTGTCAAAGAGTTATTCACAAAATTATCCTGTAACTTTCTCTTTTCTAGTTTCACATAAATTTGGTTAAAACTTTTCATGCTTACTATTATATGCATTTGCTTCATTTTTCTATTTCCTCAATCAAACCAACCAGCATTTAGAAGAAAAGCTATTCATTGGATGTAATATTTCTGATTTTTCACTTTATTAATTTCTATTCATGTCTTTATTAAAATGTTTCTTTCATTTTTTGGATTATTTTTAGTTTCATATTACTAGCTTCTTACAAGTAATAATTATAACACAAATTTAGTTTCTTTTTTAGTTAACAAAATTTTAAGCTATAAATATACTCCTCAGTTTAGCTTTAGCTCAAGCTCATGTTTTATTATGATTTGTTACATTCATTGACTTCTAGATAATTTTTAATGCTGGGTTTAACATTAAAATGATTGGGAAATATTTGTTTCTTAGTTTTTAAATAGTAAAATGTTGTTCCTTTTATTTTTATTTGGAATTTATGTATCTTTTTAATAAATCTTTATTGTTGAAAGTATTACATATGTCTCTTTTTTCTCTCATTGCCCTCACCACCCTAACATCTGCATCCATGGGTTATGCACATATGCACATGAGTTCATTGGTTACAGCCTTTGTTTTATTTGTTATATAGTCTATTGTACATGATCAAATAATTATCCTATAAACTATTTAAGTATATGAAAATTTAGATTTTTATTTGCTGCTAATTATATTATTGACTTTTTCTGTAAATATCCCATCAACTTAAGGAAAGAATATGCATATATGCAATCGCTTTGAAAATACTTGATTGTATTATTCAAATTTATATTTAATTTTTACCTACCAGATTTATCCAATTCTGTAAATGACATACATAAATAGCTCCACTTATGTACAGGATCAGGCAAATGTAGGTTTATAGTTGTGCTCACTTTTGAATACAGTAACTAAGAAATAAGAAAACAAGAATAAACTATTTTGTGTAAAACTGAGTTTATTCTTGTATTATTAGCCACCAATGAGATTAAGAAATACAGTATTCCAGTATCAAAGACACTTCCTTTGTTTCTGGTTCCAGTAATTTCCCTTACAGACCTTTGTATGTGCACCTACCCCCCCCCCCCGCCCCTGCCCCAACTCCTCTACCCCTGCCTAATAACACTGCCTTCCTGTGTCCAAGCCTTTGTATAATCCTATTGAGTGTTAGTGAGACCTTGCTTCTAACCGAAAGAATACAGTAAAGGTCATGGGATGTTACTGTGCTTAAATTATGCTACATGTGACTTCATCTTGACAGTGAAGTGCCTCTAGAGACTCTTATTCTTGGCTTGGTGAAGTACATGACTCCATTGGAAAAATCTATGTGGCCAGAAATTGAAGGCAGCCTCTAGGAACTGCAGGAAGCTGCTAGGGCCTGAGAGCAGCATCACATTCTTACAGCCACAAAGAAATAATTTTCACCAACAACGTAACAGATTGGAAAGCATATTCTTCCCCAACCAGGCCTCCAGGTGACAGTGAGCAGATAACTTGCTTGTTTCTTGTAATATCGTTAAGCAGAGTGCAAATCCAAGCAATGACAAGTACAGATGAGAAAACACCTATTTCATTGGCCATCTTCCTTCATTTCCATCTATTTTATTTCATTGCTAAATTATACCAAATAATGAAGTATACCTTTTATTTAAAAATTTTTGTTTATGTTTGAAATTATGCAGAAAAATGTATCTTTAATTCAATTTACAATTTGAATATTTTTCCAAGTTGTTTGGGGGAGTGCTGCTTAAACAATCCTGTTTATAAAAAAAGAGTTATATTTTTCCACTAGCTAATATACATCAGAGTGTTCTCCTAGCACCACAAATGAGCTCAGTATTCATTATGCAAATGGAAAGGACCAGACAGAATAATGGGCTCAGCTTTGTGGCATCATTACGGGAATCTGATTTGGGGGCTTCCTGCCTCTAGGCTAAGAGAGCTATGCAAAGTCGCATTAAGTTGCTCTTGATAAATAATAAACCATGTAAGTAGATATTTCACTGAAAATGGGATAACCTAAAGGAGGAAGGGTTATAAGGAGATGACACTAGAGACTCATAACTCCATCATATACTGACTGCTTCTTGCCTGAAGCTGACTTCAACATTTCATTCTACTTAGTTCTATGATCAACTCTCAGCCCCAGTTTTTAGGAACCAATCATATATTTTTACCAGTTTCTTCCTGGTAAACTAGGAGATAAATATTGTCCTCTCTAACTGTTTGAGATGGGTCATAATGAAACAAGAAAAATTTTCTAATGTGTTTAGCACAAAACTAAACCTAGATACTATTTGTGGATTTGCCACCAAAAGTTCTATATCTTTGAGTAGAGAACTTCATCCTTCAGGGCCTTGATTAAAACAATCCTATATAATAAAAGGGTAATATGCAGATGGGCCAAAAGGCAGAACAACGGAACAACAAATCAAAATGTAATATGCTAATGATATGCTAAGGCTACTTGCTATGATGTGCACTGACCACCATGGGGCAGACATGCAACTGGTTGACCAGTTACTGTGACATGCACTGACCAGGTGCATGTGCGAATAAATTATAAACTTATGATCCTAAATATGGCTTAACAAAACTTAAAGGTTTTTATACAGAGGAGTGACTGATGGCCAAATTCAGATAAAGAAACAAAACTATAATTTTTACCAACCATTTTTCTCATTGAAGAAACAAATGAATGGATACAAATAATAATAAAATCCAATACTATTTAATGGTTAAGAAAATGTTTTTATATGTGATATAATTTGAAGCCATTCAACCAATGAGAGGTAGATTTATTATTATTATTATTATTATTATTATTATTATTACTATTACCAGATATAAAATTGATCTGCATTTCTTAAGTAGTAATTTTGCCGGTTTTTGTAGTATTGCCAAGAAAATAGAGGACCTCCTATAACCGGCTTAGAATATCTAAGAGAATATCCCAGCATATCTTTAAAGAGAGCTGTAATTACTTTGATGGGTTTGTCTAAATACTGAGCCATCCTTTCTTTCAGGATTAGATGCAAAAGAAGCAGTTATGTCTCTAATGCTTTTTGCTATCTCAAGGAAGAGTTTTTAAATGGGAATGAATTGTTCATCATTTTTCTTGGAAGCTGTTTTAAAAGTGTTATTATCAAAACAATTGCAATTTGAAACTAATCAAAGAACTAGCAAATGCTCAAGGCTAGTATTTCATCATGGTGCTCAGATAATTTTGTATGCTTTTCACACTTTCCATTACTCACTTCATGGACCTAATGCCCCCAAATCCCACTGTAAAAAAAAAATCTCTCTTTTGTTACTGGTGTTGAGACCCTGAGATAATACCAAAATAAGTCAAACTACTGACATAAACCACTGGGAGGTCCCTGGGAAAGTCGACACTGTCAAACAAAGTCAGATCTTACTTCCCCAATCTTACTCCTGGACACATATTTTTGGTTATCTGTTGTTGTTTTTTTAAGAGAGAGATTAGAAGGGAGAGGGAGAGAGAGAGAAACATCATTGATGTGAGGGCAAAACATATATTGGCACTTGCATGCCCCCTGCCAGAGATCAAGCCTGAAACCCGCCATGTGCCCTGACCGGGAATTGAATTGGCAACTTTTAGTGCACAGGACGAGGCCCTATCAAGTGAGCCATACCAGCCAAAGCTTATAGAACATCTTCATCAATGCTTATGTATGTTTGAACCAGTGTATCACAGCCCTAAGGTAGCAGTATTGTTTTAATGAGACATTTTTCTCCAGCCTTAATGACTATCTTTACTAATAAAAGTCTAGATGGTCCTCACATGACATTGTCACAACATGGCCACCACAAGATGGCTGCCACGAAGATGGCCAGTTGTGGGTGATCAGGCCAGCAGGGGAGGGCAGTTGGAGGCAATCAGGCTGGCAGAGAAGCAGTTAGGCATCAATCAGGCTAGCAGGAAAGCAATTAGGGGGCGATCAGACTGGCAGGCAGGAGAGTGGATAGGAGCCAGCAGTCCTGGATGGTGATGGGTCCCTGTGGGATGGGGCCTAAACCAGTAGTCAGACATCCCCCAATTGGAGAGGGTGCAGGCTGGGCTGAGAGTCCCCGCCCCCCCTCCATGCACAAATTTTATGCACTGGGTCTCTAGTCTCATAAGAATTATAATGGCAGTTGTTTTGAATATTATATCAGAGGAAATAAAGTTACTTTAAATTAAGGTAGATTTTGGTGAGATATTAGGAAGAATTTGCATTATTTACCTAGGATTAAAAAAATAACAACCAGTAACAGGTGAAGGCTGAAAATCATCATGAATAAAATAGACCAAAAAAATCATTTTAGAGTAAGCCTGAAGGCAGGGCTTATATCAAATGGTCTCTTCAAATTTTAATCTAAGATAGCGTTCACTTCAGATACTAATTCTCAGCCTTCAGGCAGAGAAATAGGCTCAAAGAAGAGTGTAACTGGAGAACTGTTGCTTTAGTAAACTGGAAAGTCACATTCACTGCTTCTGGGAAGTTTATAATCTTGTTCTCAAATGCATCCCCAAAATATTGCCTCTTCCTGATGTTAACAATGTGTTCACTGAATAATGTTATAAAGGAACCAATCATAGTCCTTTATTTTATAGTTGAGGTAGCTTGATTCTAAAAAGGTAAATTATTTGTCCAAGGCCCCATGACAAACCTTAAAGCTCACTCCTCTTAAAAAAACAAACAACAACAAAAACACACAAAAAAACATACATGGAGCTGAGGACCTTTCAGCAAGGTTCCAAGTCAGACCTCCTATACTTCAGGCCTGGCACCTGAAGAACAGTTCACTCTTCTTCCTCTACTCTTTAATTAGTGACTGTCTAATATGGCAATGCAGCAAAACCTGATATTGGCAGATTCCTTCATGAATCCTCCTTTATTCAGACCCAGCATTTCATTAGTCTATCAAGTTGGTTGCTCACCTTCACTGATTACTGATTACAGTGTGTGTGTGTGTGTGTTTCCTTTTAACCTAAAGAAATAAACAACTTCTTATTTGAACTTCTTGTAAAGCTTTTACTTAAACACCAGCTTGTGTAGTGCATGTATTTTTGAACTTGAGAGTTAATCATCACCCAATTATCATCTTATGCATCACTTGAGAACTTTGTTTTTCCTGTTTTTTTAATGCACCTGATATATCAAGAAGAACAGACTTCTGTAAGGGATTTAATTATGCCATTGTCATACCTTTATGGAGATCATTAATATTATCTAAATGGACTTAAAGGATGGATACAAAACAGGCAGATTTCAAATAGATTAAGAAAATAAATGAATATTTAGACCACTTGAGTCATTGAGTCTTAGGATAAAAGCAAAACAGAATGTAAATGTCATCTCACCCACATATAACACCCCAGTCACTTGGTCACTCTATTTATGGCTGAAAAATGCCAATTTCCAGTCTCCACTGTCCATTCTGTTTTCCTCACTCTCAGTCAGCTCTTCAACTGTCAGCCAGTTGTGGGTGATCAGGCCAGCAGGGGAGGGCAGTTGGAGGCAATCAGGCTGGCAGAGAAGCAGTTAGGCATCAATCAGGCTAGCAGGAAAGCAATTAGGGGGCGATCAGACTGGCAGGCAGGAGAGTGGATAGGAGCCAGCAGTCCTGAATGGTGATGGGTCCCTGTGGGATGGGGCCTAAACCAGCAGTCAGACATCCCCCAAGCAGTCCTGGATTGGAGAGGGTGCAGGCTGGGCTGAGAGTCCCCGCCCCCGCTCCATGCACAAATTTTCACTACTTAATGGCTTAAGTAGTGAAATGGCACAAGGACTTATCCCTGATTATCTGTGCCCTTAATTATTTCCTTCCTTCCTTCCTTCCTTCCTTCCTTCCTTCCTTCCTTCCTTCCTTCCTTCCTTCCTTTCCTTCCTTCCTTCCTTCCTTCCTTCCTTCCTTCCTTCCTTCCTTCCTTCCTTATTGTTAAAAGTATTACACATGTCTCCTTTTCTTCCAATTGCCCCCCTCTCAGTCACTCTCATCCCCCCAGGCCATGCCCCCACTTCCCCAGTGTTCCTCCCCATTGGTTATGCTAATATTAATATACATGCATACAAGTCCTTTGGTTCAGCTCTTACTCTCCCTCATCCCCCGCCTTCTCTCTGAGGTTAGACTGTCTGTTCAGAGTTTCTTAGTCTTTGGATCTATTTTTGTTCATCAGTTTATGTGGTTCATTATATCCCACATTTGAGTGAGATGATGTGATATTTATTGTTTTCTTTTTTAAAGTTGAGGTTTTGCAAGTCTCATCCACTTAACAGCTTCCTCAGCAGCTCTCTGGCTTCAGTGTGCTGGAGTTAGCAGTTGACTGCCCTAAATTTCTTCTCATTGTTGCTTCAAGTTTTCCAGGCAAGAAGGAATTAAATTCATATTTTTTGTAATTATCATTTCACCTGTATAATTAAACCCTCAGGTACTATATAGCCAATGTCTCACTTTCCGCTTTTACTTCATTCTTATTTTTGACAAGTAAAAGCCTCAATGATAATGACCACCCCATGATCATTAGCAATGAGATCCTTATTGTCATCAGATTAAAGTCATCTAGCTTTAGATTCTCATCACCTTTCGAGTCACCCCAATTCCACTGTTCTAGTCTCCTTCCTCCATAATCCTACGTAATATAAGAGTAATATGCAAATTAGGTGTCACTTCATGACAAAGATGGCAGCACCCATAGCCACAAGATGGCGGTGCCCATTGCCAGAAGATGGCAGCGCTCATAGCCACATCCTTCCTCTCTAATAAAAGAGTAATATGCAATTACGCATCACTCCGTGGCAAAGATGGCTTCCCCCATAGCCATAAGATGGTGGCGCCCAATCCAGCTTAGCCCTGCCAGTGAAGTGGTCAAGCCTGTTAGCCAGGCAGGTGGTGGGGAGACAGGGGGCTCGAGGGGCAGAACAGGCAATCAGAGGGGGTTGGGGGGTACCCTGCCCAGGCCAGAGGCTTTCACCAGAGGCCTCAGGCATGGACAAGGGTGGAGCCGAGCCGGTGATAGGAGGGGACAGGGACAGAGCCAGTGATCAGAGGGGTATGAGGGTGCCCTATCTAGGCATAAAGCCTGGGACAGAGGCCTCAGGCCTGGGCAGGGACAAGGCGAGAGATTGCAGGGGCCTGGGGTCAGCAGAGCCAGCCATTGGCGGGACAAGGGTGGAGCCTATGATCACAGGGTCTGGTCACCGGTGGAGCCGGCAAAGCAGGGGTCTGGGGCTCCCCTGCCTAGGCCTGCAGCCTTGGCCAGAGGCTGCCAGTGGGGCAAGGGCAGAGCAGGAAATGGCAGCAGGCAGGACCAGAGCCAGTCATCACAGAGGCCTGGGCTCTGTGAAGCCAGTGATTGGAGGGATTTGGGGGTCCCCTGTTCAGGCCTGCATCCTCGGTCAGAGGTTACAGGCCTGGGCAGGGGTGGAGCTGGGATTAGAGGGGCACGGGTGGAGCTGGTGATCGGAGTAAACTACAGAGGAAATACCTTTTCTTACTGCTCATTGGCTAAGCTCCCTGTATGCCACGGGTAATACTCTTAGTAACTTGGGTAATAAGAATCCCTAAAGGTGATCTAGGGATTTTCTACCACACTTCTGGAGAAAAACATGAAGGTCCACTGCTGGAGGGTTAATAAATGTCATATCCTTCCCTAGCCAGTTTGGCTCAGTGCATAATGCCTCAGCCTGTTTGACTGTAGGGTGTGGGTTCAATTCTGACCAAGGGCATGTACCTCGATTGCAGGCTCCTCCCTGGTCGGGGTCCAGGTCAGGGCTCATGCAAGAGGCAACCAATCAAAGTGTTCTTCTCACTTTGATGTTTCTCTCTGTTTTTCCCTTCTCTTCCACATTCTCTAAAAATCCATGGAAACATATCCTCAGGTGAGGATAAAAAAAGAAAGAAAGAAAGAAAGAAAGAAATGTCATATCCTATGGGAGGCACATCTTGAAAATGCCTAAAGAAAGTTGTCATTTCTTTATGGTGAAGGGACTGGACTGTGTGTTGATGAAAACACCTTGCTAGATGAGGTGACTGGCAATGGCTGCAGCAGCGAGGTTATGGGCCTGGTGACTTCCCCTGATTAGCCTGGTTGCCCCCCACAAAAGGAGGCCAGACTGTGGCTTAGGCCTGCTCCCCAAAGGGATTGGGGAGCAGGCCTAAGCCATCAGTAGGACACCCCCTGAGGGCTTCCAATATGTGAGAGGGGGCAGGCTGGGATGAGAAAGCCTCCGCCTAGGGCATGAATTTTGTGCACTGGGCCCCTAGTACAGAGTATAATGTAAAAAGGTAAAATATTGTTTTATCAGAGAACTATACCTAGGAAAAGAATCAAGGAAAAGAAAAGTGATGTAGATATAGAAAGCAAGAGGCGATGTTATAGAGCTAAAGGTCCATGAAATGGATGGCTCCCATTCAATTGTCCTTTAAAATCCATATCGACTCTGCACATTGATAGACCACCCAGGAGGATATAGCAGGAATAATTTATCCATGTGGGTTTCATTGCCCATTGATCAAACATTTGCACCTCAGTCATGAATTCCCACAATTTCTGAGATTCACAAATGTGACCACAAAGCATAGTTCATGGCATCCATACAGAAAACCCAGGGCTGGAAGGCAGAAGTACATGGCACACACATGAGCCAGAGCACTGTCAGGCTGAGCCGAGGTGAGTCCATCCTGATTGTGGATAAATGCTTCACTGCAGCCTCTACGGGAATGAGTCTTGGGTAAAATCAAGAAGTTCTGAAGTTGCATATAAACAGAGCCTGATGCAGCGAATCAGGGTGAGAAGAGGTGAATGCATTTATGATAGATGATGGCCTCACTGGTTTCCCTGAAACTATTCATCTTGCTAGTCACCCACCTGATTTTATAACACCATCCTCACTCAAAGGACCAACATTTCCTCAAACTTCCTGGTGAATGAGAAAGGCCATACATGAGGTTAGTGGAAAGCTATTAAAGCTTGGGTGGGGTTTCTTCTCTAATCTGATTTGTATATACAGGCATCCCCCTATCTACTGCCTGAATAGAAGCGCAAAGCAGAGGAACATAACAAACATCTTCCTTTGATTGTCCAAACTGAGAGTAATAAAAAATCAAACCAACAGAAATGAGAAAATATAAATCCAATTTACGAAACTCTGCCAGGGTTAATAAAACAAGGTATAACATTAACTGAACAACCAAGACTGCTATTTCATTGGCATTTTGCTGCACACAATTTTGACATTGACAACGTTCTTTTTAATGTGCTGCTTATATGAACATTCTATTTAATGTTTAAACTTAAAAGCTGTAGAAACAATGCAAAATTCACAACTCCTAATAACTAGCAAACTAAGGTTCACTAAATTAGGTTATAAAGTATATATTAAAAATGATGTATGAAACAAGGAATTTCAGAGGCCTTAGAATTATCTAATAATACAACTCAAACACCGTCTCTTCTTATTTACTCAGGGCTTCTACTTCCGTCTGGCATCCTTTACACACCCAGGAATATACTTGCCACACACTGCTGAAAGAGAAAGGCCCCAAAGAGTTTTCTGAAACTCTCACTCCACCAAATAAAATAATTTGAAAAATGCATGTGACCTTAAATAATCAATAATTTTAAAAATATGTGTACACACACATGCAGATACACACACAAATATTGAATGGCTCCTATGTGCCAAACTGTAGTAATTGAAAATATAACATAATAAACAGACAAAAATGCCCGCCCACCTGGGGAATACATTCTAAATGTGGAAATATATACAAAACATGTGAAAACATAAAATAGAGTATTTACAGTAAGCTGGTTGATGATAAATGCTTTGAATAAAATAAAGTAGAAAATGCCCACAGAAATGAAGGGAGGGGGTCTGTTTCAACTTTAAAAATGGTGGTCAGGTTTCCAATAAGAAAGCAACATTAAAAAACACAGCAAAATTATAGGCAATGAAAACAAAAATTGACAAGTGAGACTACATCAATCTTAGAAACTTCTGTATAGAAAAAAAAAATCAACAAAGTAAAAAGCCTACAAAATGGAAGAAAATATTTGCAATGCTTATATCTAATAAGAGGTTAATATAAAATATATTAAAAAATCCTACAACTCAATAACCAAGAAACTGATTTTAAAGTGGGCAAAGAATTAAAAAGACATTTTCCAAAGAAAAGATAGAAATGGTCAGCAGATATGAAAAAGTGTTCAGCATCATTAAGCATCAGGGAAATGCAAATCAAAACCACAATAAGATATCACTTCACACCTGTTAGGATGGCTTTATCCAAACAAATAATAGGTACATACTGGTGAGGTTGTAGATAAACTGGAACACTTGTGCATTGTTGATGGGAATGTAAATGTGTACAACCACTATGGGAAAGAGTATGGAGATTCCTCAAAAAATCAAAAAGTGATTTTTTGATCTATAATCCCACTTTTTGGAATATAGCCAAAGTATTGAACTCAGGATCTCCAAGAGAGATCTGCACTCACATCTCCACTGCATTATTCACAATAGCTAAGACATGGAAACAATCAAATTGTCTATCAATGAGTCAATGTATAAAGAAATTGTGATATAAACATGGCATCAAATATAATTCACCTTAAAAAAGAGAAAAAAATCCTGCCATTTGTGACAACATGGAAGAACCTGGAGGATATTGTGCTGAGTGTGAAAACACAGGCACAAAAGGATAATTCCACTTACCTGAGATATCCAAAATGGAAAAGAATAACAAAACGGAGAGTAGAATGATGCTACCAGGGCTAGAGGGTGGCAAATGGGGAATTGCTATTCAATGGGTGTAAAGTTTCAGGTAAGTAGGATGAATAAATTCTAGAGATCTGTACAGCAATGTGACTATAGTTTACAATACTGTATTGTATACTTGAAATTTGTTAAAAGATTAAATCTTAACTATACTCACCAATAAATAGAAAATTAAAAAAGAAAATTGTAATCATGAGAGGTAATCAATATGTTCATTATCTTATGTTCTTACTTCACAATGTATGTGTATATCAAAACATCACTTATACATCTTAAATATATATAATTTCTATTTATCAATTGTACCTCAATAAGGCAAATATTTATTTATCTATCTATTATTTATTTATCTTATTTATTTATTTATTTATTTATTTATTTATTTATTTGGGGTAGGAGACTTGAAATGGGGAGAAGGGAGAGCTATTCAGCTATCCAAGGGGAGACCATTCCCAAGAGTGGACCAAGCAAAAGCAAAGGCCTGAGGTCGAAGTTGGCCTGATGTGTTCCAAGTCCTGCAAGAAAGCAGAGTGAGTGAGAGGAGAAGTAGCTGGAGATGAGGTCAGGGAAGAAACAGAAATCCCATTCGTTCTATAAACCATAATTGGGCTCATCATATGGACACTGGTTTTCATTCTGAACAAACTTAGAAGCCTTTGGAAGGCTTTAAGTAGAGATACAAAATTTCGACTTGAGTTCGCTGAAAGGCAGAAGAGATTTAAGTCCAGCATTAACTGGATATTTAAATGTACATAGTGTGATGCTCAGATTCCAGTCTTCCAGGGCCTTAAAGCCTCATGGACATGAAAACTACATATTCTGAGGGCTAGCTCACTAGATAGATAGAGATATATGATAGATGATAGATGATAGATAGATAGATAGATAGATAGATAGATAGATAGATTTCATTGGCACTACATATCTTAGAAATGACCACCTTTCTAGAAAAGTCTTCCTCCCCCCCACCCGCCTTGTGTCCATCCACAACAGTGTAAGGCAGGCACAGTCAGGTTTATATATTAAAACTCTGTCACATGGCCACGGTTGTATAATTCATAGTTGCATTTTTTACTCCTAGTGCATCAATCTGCCATTTTTCAAAACTTCTCTTCCACTCCAACCATTTTTCTACATGTGTTTTAATACATAAAGAAAAGTTGGACTTTAGTAAGAAAGACTAGAGAGGAAGCTCAGAATAAAGCAAAGACAAAAGATGGGGACAGAGAGATGCTACTTCCTTAAACTATCTGAATCCTGATTCCAAACTGGATCTGAAGTCCAGAAACTAGTAGATCGCCAGCTACCTGTCCAAGGTATTATTTTTATTGTTAAGCTAGTTTTAATAATACTCTGACACAAGAAGGAAAAATGTGCTAAGTGGTTATTCACTCCTCAGAGCTACAGTTTGCCTCATAGAAAACTCCAGACCTTGGCCCTCTAAGGACCCTGGTGAATGAGAAGAGGTGAAAGAGTTGGGTGTTTAAAACTATTTTCTGCACCTTTTCAGAGCCAGCTTGTTACCATTTTGCAAAGTCTGAAATAGACTTTAAGTTGATCTTCGCGATTCCTGCCTTCTGGTATTTGGGCTTTTGTGAAATCCCCCTCCCCCTATCGTGGGGGTGAGATCTAGAACTTGCTTCCAATGCATGGACTCTGGTTGATGTTAAGGGGAATGTATAGGCATTTAGTACCAGCCTTGCTCAAGTATCTAGCACTTTCTCGTTGACCTTGAAAAGCAAGTTGGCATGTTGCAAGAGAGCCTGTGGTGAGGGCCATTTGACAAAGAAGAGCAGTGGACCCCTAGGAGCTGAAAGCAGGTCCAGGCCAAGAAAATGGATTCTATGGAGCCCAGTAGACTTGGGAGATAGTTCCTTTTCCGGTCTAGCCTCCAGCTGAGGATGCAAGTTTGAGACCAACCATTCAAACCGTAATATTAAAATATGACAGTGACCTGGGTCATTGCAAAGACCTATGATAAAGAGTATTAGGGTGAGAACAGTGACTTACTCTATTTTCTTGAGACACATCTTATGGTTAATTTCAGAAGTCATCTCCTAAGGTGGAGATTTGGAGCCAAGACAAAGGTTTTAAAGGAGATATTTGCTCATCTTGTCCCTGAAGCTTTCCGCCTGTGGACACCCTGAACAAGCGAGAGATTAAAACAAGAAGAACAGCAAAACTTCCTCTTCCTAGAGTGTAGATCAATAACTAATTTGAAAATAAGTCACCAGGCCTGTAAATAACAGCAGTAATGAAGGATACAAAAGAAAGAAACTGTTCAGGTAAGTGTTCACTCACTCTATTTTCCCAAAGATGTCTGTTTGGTTTGTCAGAAGTGGAAGTGTCCAGGAGACAAGACTGCAGCCTTTATGTCCTCTTAAACTGAGTTCATTGAAAATTACGGCTGACTGTTTCTAGGAGATTTCATTGTATTAGAAGATGCACCTACACAACTGCAGTTTTTGTGTGTTTCTTGTTACAAATATTGCTGGAGTTCCATTATGTGCTTTCCAATTTCAGTTTTGTAATTCATTAATTGTAGGAAACTGGCTGAGTCTTATCATTTCCTTAAATACTTAACATGCCTATGTAGTGCTAACAATTCTTAAATCATGATCTATGACAAAGCCTGAAGATGCGGCTATATACTGATTAGGACCGGGACTTTTGTCATCAAGGCACACTGTGTGTGATTTAAAGCTGTCATGTTAGTGAGTTTGTGTCGACAAATGACTAGCTTAGCCACACTAAGACTCAACTTGTCACATATGATATGGAAATTCTGTGAAGGTTAAATCACATCATGCACAAAATCTCTTGGTCTAGGGTCTTACATATAGCTGATGTTCAATAAACATTACCTAGCATTCCCAGATAATATAACACCTAGTGCTCAATACTTAGTTTCTTTTTCCATATACTTTTATCACCCTTTCCAGTGACTCACTTCTACTTTAACATTGAGGTAATTCTTCCAGAAGGTCCTGGGATACCATGAAGTTATGATATTAAATAGAAAAAGAAAAATAGAAAAAAAGATGTTCAATCAAATATTCTCTGAAAACATAACCCTACTAAAATCTAAAAGATGCCCTAACCGATTTTGCTCGGTGGATAGAGCATCAGCTTGTGGACTGAAAGGTCCCAGGTTTGATTCCAGTCAAGGGCATGTACCTGGATTGCAGGCACATCCCCAGTAGGGGGTGTGCAGGAGGCAGCTGATCGATGTCTCTCTCTCTCTGACCCTCTCCCTTCCTATCTGTAAAAAATCAATAAAATATATTTAAATAAATAAATAAATAAATAAAATCTAAAAGAAAGGTATATTCAAAATGTTAAGCTCTTTGGAGAACTGCAGAATTTAAATCTCTTCTTGGACTTTGTACAATATGAATACTTATATTCCAATCCATAATAAGTGGCAGGTGATATACATGTCACTCTCCTAAACCCATGGGTAATTAAAAAGCTGGAAGTTATTTCTTGCCATTATTATATTTGCAATTTAGTTAAAGAAAATATTTAATTACTGTCACAAGAAAATTTATGAAGGCCTAATAAAATTATAGGTGGAGATAATAAATATTCTATTGGGAGTTTTGTCCACTTGCTCACCTTGAAAATTTCAGAGCTCTGAAAATCAAACAAACTTGACAACAAGAATGCATGTGGATCTCCTACTATTTCTTAGAGGCCTGGGGAAAATGGATGATAGGGATAAACTAACATGATATTAATGTGGAAATTGAAAAATTGTCATTGATTTTTAAAGATTGATTGTGGTGATAATGGAAATGGGCTTTACTGTATTGACTGAGAATAGAACAAAATGTCAATATTACAGATAGATAATCTAGTGAACTGTGAACACTTGATTAAGAAATATATTACCACCGACCTCCTACTTTTTGTCTGAGAAGAAACACAATATGAATCCTGTAGCAAAGGCAAGTCTCTTATGGAGCATCTGTAACTAATCATTTTTCACAGCAAGATGTACGATATACAAAAGTATTATTAAATGAGAAGTTTTAATCAGAAAAATCTTGAAATGGTTTTACATATGAAATTTATAGCATTTCAAAACAAAGTAGCACATTAAAAATCTTTATTTCCTCCATAACTAAAGTATAAGAATACGAAGGAAGGAGGCAAGCAAAACAATGATCAAATCCCTGGGTAATTATCTGATTCTACTGAACCATGATAACATATCTTTTTTTTTTTTTTAATTTCTTTCCCCCTTGTCCAGAACATTTTCTTATCACTGTTTTTCTGGTAACTTCTAAGTACCTTTGATGCTTTGGATTGGGAGGTGAGTCAGATCTAGGGATTCAGAGCAGCCTGTCTTTCTGGTAACAGTGAGTAGAATATGGAATAGTCATTCAAATCTAGTTTGATCCCAGTTCATTCCCTGATTTGACTTATCAACCCTACAGCAAAGAAACTCCTTTTGTTGGACTTGCTAAACTGGAGCTGCTAAACTGGAGTCATCCATCCCATCATGTAAAGAAAATGTTTCTCCAAGTAAAAGAAAATGACACCTACAGTGGGAGTTGGAAAAGGCAGAGATGGAACATAGATGGGATCAGAGAGACCAAGGTCCTTCCTGGAGTGGTATCTTGGATGGCAGTTCTTTAGACACTGATTCCTACAGAACCTTCTTCATCCTGCTAATACCCCTGGATCTTTCCCAACCTCACGAGACAAGAAAGCCCCTTCTTCTTCTTCTTCTTTTTTTGAGATTCATATTTTATTTACAAGCAAATTAAGACTGTCCTATGTAAAGTCTAATTTGGGATAAGAAGAGCAACATAGAAAAGTAGTTGCTGATTCCATAGTGATGTGTGAAAGCAGTTCACCCACCTATTTCTTTAAACAATGATCTTCTATAATAAAAGAGAAACATGCAAATGTGACCATTACCACCAGCCAATCAGAGCGGCTGTATGCAAATTAACCCAGCCAAGATGGAGGCCAACAGCCAATCAGAGCAGCTGTATGCAAATTAACCCAGCCAAGATGGAGGCCAACAGCCACGGAACTAGAGCAAACCAAAGGGTTCTGTTGCAACTGCCTGCCT
>PVJC01005408.1:0-59218 GCA_004026665.1 Murina feae | reverse complement strand
GAGCATAGGGGACATCTCAGTAGAACCTGAACTTGGAAATCAAAGCTGCCCTGATCAGCTTCTAACTCTGCTCCTAACTGCCAATGTCATCTAATCTCTCAGTTTTCTCATCTGCAAAGTGGAGGAAATACCATCCTCTTCATAGGGCTGTATTGGGAATAGAATGATCCACAAATGAGCCAGCACCACCCAAGATGGAATGATCACTTCTGTGGTGTGAGGACTCATGGGGCTGAGGACCACATGGCAAGAACATAGCAGGGGACATTGAAGGACCATAGTGGTCAGCGGGCTTGACTTTAAGTGTTCTGAGGCTCCAAATGTATAGCGGAGGTCTCTAAGCAGTCCTGTCAATTTCCCATTTTTGCTTCACGTTTCTCTGGTCTCACAGACTACCAATCAAGTGATTGGAAACCTATAAGGAAACATTAGAAGCAAGCCCAGAATCGATCAACTTTCAGGTTTCCCTTGTTGAGTTTTCAGTGTGTAATTTTATTCATACATCCCCCTGAGGAATGGCCTCTCCCCGGATCTCTAAGGAGGATAGCATTTGCAGAGAGAACATGCCAAACGTACAAATTTCATAAAATTTCCATGCAAGTAAGAAGGGGGAGGACAAATGGCTGCCAGGCCTGTGCATTTACTGAATCCATGCCAACCCCAGGCCACAGAGCCCTGTACACTTAGATGCTTCGGCTGGATTGCATGAGTATTGACATAGTCTTGGAAACTGAGACCCTTCAAAGGAGTGGAAAGAAAACATAAGTTTAGAGGAACGTTCACATTCAGGTTTCCCTTGGGTGCAGCTGCCTAGCTGAATTAGCATCAAGCCGTTGCCCTGGAATAGGGTCGTGAGAGTTGGTTTTCCTGCCTCACACAATGAGCACAGTCAATAAGGGTGTTGCCTGGTTTTCATCTGGAAGAAATTTACATTTGATCCCACCCTCACCCCCAAAACTTCTACCCTCCTATCTGCTTGACTCTATCATTCTGAGGCCCTATTTTCAAAAATACCTCCACTGGTCTTTCCCTTGGTGACTTGATTATAAAATTATTCTCCCTCAATCTTTCTTCTATCCCTGGTAAAAACTCCCATTCTTGAGTTCAGAGTGGTATCATAAGGAGTTTGGAGGGAAGAAGCTGAGTGAACTAATTCACATTAAAAAACAACAGCCAACAAATCTCAACAGTTTTTTGTTTTTTGTTTTTTTTTACAAATTCAAGTATCATAGTTACATACACAATTTCAGGGTTTTAAAGTTAACCTTTTGAATAGCAGCATTTCATCCACTAAGACCAAGAGCAAAAAAGTTTCACAGTGTGAGAGTTACCTCTTTTCCCTGTGCTCTTTAATCTGATAGTAAGGGAAATGTTCCACCTGGGAATAGCATATGAGACTGTTAATCCCGAAATATTCAGAGATCCACAGTCAGAATAGATGATAATCACGAAAGCCTCTGTGGACACAAGAATGGACTGTCACCCACATAGCGTTCTTGAATTCCAAGTCCCTACCCTGGGGCTTCCTGAATTAAGACTCGTAGGGATGAGCCTCCCACTTCTACTCATTCTGCATTCTCCTTTCCCCCGCTATCAGTGCCAAGCAAGGAACTTCTTTTGTCCTTTGGGAGTTTGGGGGGAAGGAGCACCCCTTGATGTTGGAGTTTTGACATTTGAATAATAAATGTTAAAATGTATCAAAGGCTTACTGTGTGTTGCCTCTATTCTAAGTGCTTTTAATTCCTTCAATCAACAAGAATTTATTGAGTTTTTGTTGACTGAATGCCAATGTTGTATGCTAAACCAATATAGAACTGATACATTTAAATTTTAAAAAAGACTTTTTCTGCTGTATTAAGCTAAAATCAATAAGTTAAAATGTAACTGGGATAAATGTATAGCCATTTATTCAGTTTCCAAATAATGAACAAGAGGGAAGATGCTTGTTTTAACCGCAGTTCAAATGAGAAAGACCTGGGAGCTTCAGTTTACAACTCGGTAAGAGCCCAAGGAAGCACATACTAAAGAGTCGATGAGAAATTAGACTGTTTTAATAGAGTAGCTTCTAGATCAAGGCTGAGCATCATTACACTCTGCTCTTAGGTGTTTAAACCTCACCTGGAGTATTGGAGTTGATAATTAGGTGTCACATTATAAGAGGGACATTAATATACTAGACTGTGCTCAGAGGATAGAGGACATGAGGGGCTAGAAGTCTAAATGCCATGGTATGTTATGACTTTAAAGAACTCAGAATGCTTAGCTAAAAGAATCAATCAGAAGTGACACTGAGATTGATTACTTAGACATCATCAAAAATTTATGCCTATGAAGCAATGTCATACTGTAGTACCAAAGGATGTGAAGTAGTCAAAAATGGTATCTCAAGCATGGAAGTCCCTACCTCCATCCCCATAAAGGATTTAGGGTGCACATTAGAATGCTGTGCATACTGTTGCTTTTCATAAACAAAGGGTTTAAGTGTATCCTTACCCAAAGATGAAGGCCATACATATGCTATTTTCCCAAATAATCATGATCTGGTCAAATGTTAGTTAATTTCACCCATAGACCCATAGATTTTTTTTTTTTTTTTTTGCTATTGCTCCAAATCATTAACAAAAATTTTGACTACAATGAAAGCAATCTAAACTAATAAAAGCGGAATAGTAAAATTAACCATTTCTCCAGGGACGCCCACAGCCAATCAGAATGGCTATATGCAAATTAGCCCAGCCAACATGGCGGCCGCCACTCACGGACCTGAGTAAACGTTTAGGCAGCCTCCGTTGCAGCAGGAGCGAAAGGGAAACTACCTCCTCGCTGGCTCCTTAGCCTTTGGCCTGAAGCAAAACGCATATTTGCAACAATTAAGTGTAACAATTGTTTCATTATAGAAGCCGCAAGGTGAGGCAGAGAGGAGGCTTCGTTAGTAAAAGGCCTTGCCTTAAAGGAACAGCATCAATTATAGGAAACCTGTGTCCAGCCGGCCTTGCTGGGACGTTGGGCAATGGGAGCTGTGGGCAGCTTTAAAGCCCCTCACCCAGGCTGGTCAGGCATGCCAGCAGGTGGACATCCTCCGAGAGGTCCCAGACTGCGAGAGGGCATAGGCCGGGCTGAGGGACCTCCCGAGTGCACAGAGCGGCTGCAGGGCGGGACAGCGCAGGACCCAGGACCTGTGAGTGGGAAAGAGGCGGCAGGGTTTGAGGGCACTGGGAAGCAGGTAAAAGGCGGCAGGGGGTCGGCAGCCTGCTTGGTGGGCTTCCCAGGCCCTTGGAGGGGCATCGGGGAGCGGAAAAGAGGCGGCAGGGGGTTGGCAGCCTGCTTGGTGGGCTTCCCAGGCCCCTTGCAAGGCACCAGGAAGTGGGAAAGCAAGGTGGCGGGCTGGGGAGTGGGAAAGAGGCAGCGGGGCGGTCTCGGCCTGCTTGGCAGCTGCCCAGGCCTTTTGCAAGGCACCGGGGAGCGGGAAAGCAAGGCTGCAGGGGCCGGGGTCCTGCTTGGCAGCTCCCCAGACCCCTTGGCGGCACCGGGAAGTGGGAAAGGAAGGCAGCAGGGGACCGGTGAGTGGGAAAGAGTCGGTGGCCTGCTTGGTGGCTCCCCAGGCCCCTTGGGGGCCACTGGGGAGCGGGAAAGCAAGCTCTTGGGGGCTGGAGTCCTGCTTGGCAGCTCCCCAGACCCCTTCCGGGGATCAGGGAGCAGGAAAAGGCTGGCCTGACCACGAGGCGGGGTTTTCCCTGCTTTCTGGTGGCTGGAGGAAGATGGGCAGTAGGCAAGCTTGGGAGGCAGGCCACATCCAGCCCTGGCCACAGCTCAAAAAAGAGAACAACATGCAGGGGAGGGCAAGAGTCTGAGAGATCATCATAGAGGGGGTGCCTGCTTCAAGCCTCCACAGTGTGCCTGGGGGTAGGCCCCCAGCAGGTAGACACACACAGGAGGACTGCTCCGAGCCTCTGATGCAGCTGGGGCCACACACACACACACAGAAGGCGCCTGGCAGACTGGGGCCATCATAGGACATCCACTGAGGGGTCCCAGACTGTGAGAGGGCACAGGCCGGGCTGAGGGACTCCCTCCACCCCGAGTGCACAAATTTTTGTGCACCAGGCCCCTAGTCCTATATAATAAAACCCTAGGTGATGTCACATGAGACATCATCATAAGATAGCTTGCAGGGGAGGGCAGATGGGGGCAATAGGCCAGCAGGGGAGGCAGTTGGGGGTGATCAGGCAGGCAGGGAGGTGAGTGGTTAGGAGCCAGCAGTCCCGAATTGTGAGAGGGATGTCTGACTGCCGGTTTAGGCCCAGTTTAGGCAGGGATCAGGCCTAAACAGGCAGTTGGACATCCCTCAAGGGATCCCAGATTGGAGAGGGTGCAGGCCGGCCTGAGGAACACCCCAACCCCTGTGCACGAATTTTGTGCACTGAGCCTCTAGTAAATAAATAAGTAATTTCTTCTCACTTGACAATGCTTTACAAATATCCACTCACAGAGCAACTTACTCTCTTTGGGTACAGAGTCTTTAATCATGTATGAATTTACCAAGCCATATTTCATTCAATTCCCATATTTTTCCACATATAAGACACCCCCATGTACAAGACCCCCCCACTTTTCCAACCCCAAATTAAGAAATGAACATTTCAAACATTAAACAGAACACATTTTTATTTAGTAATTACCACAGGTAATGTTTACGTATCAGTGCTATGATATTATGCAGCGTATCTCTTTATTCTGCCTCTATTGCATTATTGCTCTCTTCATCACTATTAGTTCCAGACCTATCCATTTCTCAATTTTTATTGTATCACTGTTGTCTTCTGAGTCACTGTCTATATATGTGAAATCATCCTCATAAACTGGTGGCATTTTCTGAGCTAACTTTGTTCGTGTTCTCATGGCCAACCCTTCTCTCCTCATGAAATTGAAGCACCATTTTGCCTTTCTTGTAAAATCGACAATGTTCATTTCACTTGCAAACATTCTTGCCTGACATTGAATAAGCTTGGTTGACACACATAAGCCACTCTGGCGCTGCTCCATAATCCAAGTCTTAAGCCTCTGTTCCAAGTTTGCCCATTTTGCTGGTTTTCCTGTTAAGGCCTTCTGCATTTTTGGCATCGTAAGGAGTTGTTTTTCCTGTTTTCTCCAATGTCTGATCATATAGTCAGTGGGAGGAGGTCCAACTTGTCTCTCTGCAGCTCTATTTCCATGCTCTTTTGCATAGCTGATTACATTCAGTTTGAATTTTGCAGAGTAAGACAGTTGCTTATCAGTATTTATCTTTTTATTTTTTGACAGCTTTATGGGCTCAGAATGTTCAGGTCCTTGTTGCATCTGTGCACTCTCCACCTCCACCTCCACCTCCACCTCCACTTCCACCTCCACCTCCACCTCCAATTACTGCGTCAGCTGACATCAGTAACAATAAGGCTTGTTATTGGAGGAAGCCTGTTTGACAAGGTATGGGCAGCTGTGCACCCACTTGGCTCCCTCTTCAGCTGAGTTCCACCTATAAGATGCTCCTCAATTTTCTGTCTAAAGATTTTAGAAAAAGTGTTTTATACACAGAAAAATACGGTAATATATTTCTACATCTTTTAAGGAACTTTATCGAATGTTTTACCCTACTTATGAATTTCCCTTACACACTAGGTTACTAATGCTATGAAAAAATAATGAGCTTATTAATATTGTAAGACTTGCTTTTGTGAACCCTCAGATCCTTATTTTCTAAAAAAAACCTCAATATTTAATATTCAATATTATAATTTTACCAGGAAACAACAATCCTGCAGTTGCCCCTTTTGGAATGCACTTTTTTGATATTTGGGAGATCTTGTTCCCCTATAATCTCAAAGAGTATGACCAGGTTCTGGGACCCATCTCTAAGTTCTTTCTGGGCTTTGTGATGTCGCATCTAGAATGCAGAGGGAAAAACCAATGTAGAAGAGGCGGCTTTGTGGGGGCAGACAGGTTCAGTTGGTGGTGGTTGCTAGATGTGGAATTCTTGAACCTTGTCCAGGCTCAGCAAGAAGTTGTGCCACCATGCAGTGGTGATGTCTGTCCTTGGCCAACGAGAGGAGCGGCTGTGTGGGGAACTCAGAATTTCTGAACTAGAGCTAGGTGTTTCCTTTCTTTACCATCCTGAGCTACATATGCCTTCTCTATTTTATCCCTTGCATTTTGAAGACTTTTTGCATTGTGATAAAATTGAAGGGAAATTAGATATGATTACTTCTATTGGTTATTAGTTGTGTCAGTTTGGATAAGTTGTTTAAGCCTATTTCATAGAGTTCAATGTCCTCAGGTGTAAATTTTATGTTTAGACTAAATTTACATAATTGTGACTATTTATACCATTTTAGTCACCTTAATAGTCCTCTTCCTGTCTATGGGTTTAAACAAAGGCACTTAATTACTCTTTTTAAAAATTGTATTGGCATAGCTTGTTTTTCCCCAGTGTTGTTTTTTTTTTTTGAAATATAATTGACACAATGATTTGACATATGTGTGTATTGTGATATGATTGCTACGATAGGTTTAGTTAACGTCACCTCACACAGACAACAAGAGTGGCGATGTGAGAAAAGGGAGCCCTTGTGCCCTGATGGTTGAATGTAAATTGGTGCCGTCACCATAGAAACCAGTATGGGAGATCCTCAAAAAAATAAAAATAGAATCACTACATGATCCAGCAATCCCACTTCTGAGCATATCTAATCTAATAAAAGAGTAATATGCAAATTAACCATCACTCCAAGACACCTAAGCCACACCCCCAGCCAAGCCACGCCAACCAGCCAATAAGAGTAGCTGTATACAAATTAACCCAGCCAAGATGGAGGCCAGCAGCCATGGAACTAGAGCAAACAGGAGGCTTCTGTTGCAACTGCCAGCCTAGGCCAGCTGGGCCTCTACTAAGGCAACATAGTTTCAATTATAGAAGCCATGGAGCTGAAGCAAACAGGAGGCTTCGTGCCTGCCTAGGCCTTGGCTTAAAGCAACAGCGTTTCAATTATAGAAGATAAATAAACCCCAGACACCTGATTCCAGCCAGCCTTGCTGGGATGTTGGGTCAATGGGAGCTGTGGGCAGCCTGAAAAGGGCCCTCAGCTCCTTACCCAGACTGTCCAGGCACCCCAATAGGTACTCAAACCCTGAAGGGACTGTGGGCAGCCTGAAAACAGCCCTCAGATCCTCACCCAGGCTGCCCAGGCTCCCCAGTAGGGACCCAAAACCTGAAAGGACTGTGGGCAGCCTGAAAATGGCCCTCAGCCTGTCACCCAGGCTGGCCACACCCCCATGGGGTGAGGATCCACACTGGGGGGCTTGGCCAGCCTGCAAACAGCCATCAGCCCCTCACCCAGAATGGCCAGGCGTGCCAGCTGGTGGACATCCCCTCAGGGATCCAGACTGTGAGAGGGCATAGGCTGGGCTGAGAGATGTGCCCCCCCCCCCCCCGCGAGTGCACAAATTTTTGTGCACTGGGCCCCTAGTAGTTAAATAAAAGCATTCTCTAGAAGTGTATGGGTACCCTCCTGTTTACTGCGGCTTTGTTCATAATAATCAAGACATAGACAACTAAGTGTCCATCCACAGATAAATGGCTATTCTTTTTTTTTAAATGTAAAGTCCCTTCCTTTAAAAGTCCCTCCAGACTCACTTACACTCACAATGCTATACAGCCAGCAATTGACTTCATGTCAGACTCTTGCCCCACCTTATCTTCTAGATTTGAAACCAGGTTGTCCTCTGGTTCCCCTGACATCTTTTGCCAGGAATGTGGTGGGAGTTCCCTGTGCTTTCTGCCCACAGTCTGAAGCCAATCCCTGTGCACTCCTGTCCTGCCACCCCACCCAGGCTGGACAACGAAGCTTCCTAGAGCAGGAAGGTCACAGAGTGACATTCAACTGGCAATCACATGAGTGAAAGCTCTCAAAAACCTGGAAACAGTTCTATCATTGCAAAATATTCTCAATCCTAAAATGCAATCTATTTTAAGGCAGCATAAATTCAAAAGAACTTTTTTCAGGGGAAAAATGTAATAAATACGCACTTGGATTTACAAGGTATTGGATGTCAGAAATAGTAAAATGCTCTGGATTTCTTTAGTGTGTGTTAGTTTCGGGGAAAGGCAGTGTTATATGTGTACACTTCGCTGCCCACCCACCACTTCCTTGTGTAACTGGTTAGTGAACAGGCTGGATTGGATGGGGTGAAATCAAGAAATATCTTTGTGTTTCTCCCACCACAGCCACCCACACACACTGGGTGTCATCTTGGGAAGATCTGACAGCATTCTGGCCATTTTCAAGTATTAGAAAGTCCAGCATAATCCAAATAAAAACTACACTCTCTCCTCTGGCCTGACGAGGTAGAGTCCTGGGTGGTTAAATATTGACGTTTTCTAGAAAATAAGGATCTGAGGTCTCCCTTCTGTCCCATCCACCACCCCAAGTCAGGTCAGACCTGCTCCTTCTTCTATTCCTCTCCCACCCCCCACTCTCTCTGATGTTTCTGGTTTCCCCATGGCCAAGGCCAGGGCCAAGGGCAGGGAATGGGGCCTGAGTTCTGTGCTTTTCTCTGAACTTTGTAATGCTCCCACCCATGACCGACATACACACATTGGAAAATTCTTACAGGATCCTGGGGTTTGCAGGGCATTCCTAGTCCTGCCATCTCCCCTCTCCCAGCCACCAGGGGGAGCTTCGGCCAGCCCTCTGCCTTCAGGCTACCTCAGTGGGGAGTCAAGCCCCCATCTCATGACCAGGAAACCCAAGGCCACATTTCAAGTTCTCCTTCCTGTGCCCATCCTGCCACAGCGAGAGGAAGGCAAGAGAGTTTGGTAGATGAGCCAGGACCTCGCCAGCAAGTGAGGTGTCAGCTTCTCTTTCTAAAAATAACTCTAACCTCTCCCCTATGGTTCTCCAGGCCCTTCTCCACTTATCCTGGGTGTGTGTGTGTGGGGGGGGGCGAGGGAGGGGTTGGGGGGCGGGCATGAGGAGGTGAGGAGGGACAGGGAAGCCATGATGCTCTCTAGTCCTACACATTCTCTGCAGGGGAATCTTTGCTCTATCCTAGGAGACACAAGCCTCACATATGCACAGGGGTTGCTGGCACACTTGGCTTCCTCTAAGTTCAAGGGCGATGTGGCCAGCCCCTTCATTCAAAATGTGAATAGTTCTTATCATCCATTATCCTCGGTGTGGAGGCTTTGGCAAAAATAGAACAGAGGATTCTCGTTCCACTAGTCACACTTGTTCCATTCAGCAAGCTTGGAGTGTGTGCTGTGTGCCAGACACTGAGCTAAATGCTGGGATTACACAGGTGAGCGAAACCCAATGCACAGCCTCAAAGGAGCACAGCTCCTGGCAGAGCTCAACCTGGATGAACTGAAGGTCGGAGGGAGGGGGATATGTGAAGGGCACAGGCTCAGAAGCCTGGATGCCTGGTGTGAATTCCCACTTAGGCATTTATTAGCTGTCTGACTTTGGACAAGTTGTCTTAACTCTCTGCACCCCCATTTCCCCACCTGGAGAATGGGATGATAATAGTATCGAGCTGTTGTGCTGATCAAACAAGTTCAAATGTAAGCGCACAGAACAGCCCTGCATGGAGAGGAGTCTGTTTGCGCCAAACACAAAACCCGGTGCCTTGCTGTTCGACACACTTCAGCTAGTCCTGGCCTCTGCCTTTCCTTCGGGTCCAGGCTCCTGCCCTGCACGTGAGATTTCTAGAAGCTCTCCTATTAAAAATGACTTTTCAGTACTCTCCTACCTTTATGACCATTTCCTAAGTAGTAATTGTAATGGGATATTAGCGTGACATGCCTCCTGTATTGAAATTCGGGTGAGGCCTCGAAGCTGAGAGCTACCCTAAAGGGGGTGCTAGATCATCTGTGTAGGGGTGGTAAAGAGGTGGCCCAAAGCTGCTTCTGTCACCCACCCCAAAAGTGGGAAAGAGGAGACTGGGAATTTCTTAGGTGGTTGAAGCAGCAGGAGGCAAAAAATGCGTGTGAAGAGAGTTGGCAGTGGCTGGGCTTTCCCACCATTCCCGCCCTCACTCCAGCCCACTGGCCTGGGAGGAGGGGAGTGGTGTCCCTTAGGCAAAGTGAGAGGGACTGCAGATCCACTCAGAGAGCTTCACCTGTGTGTCCAGAAGTGGGTGGGTGCAGGCTGGCATCCACCTCCCGTCTGAGAGAAAAGGCTGTGGCTGGAGTGGCCCTTGCCAGGGAGCAGAGTGAAGACACAGGGCTTGAAGGGGGATGGGACGGTGACATGGGTGTACCAGGGGCTGTGGGAAGGAGGGTGAGGCCAGCTGGAATGACTTTGACTTACTTCAAATAACTGGGGGCTGGAGGGCCTGTGATATTAAGCGAGGTGCCAAGGGAAGACCCATAAAAGAGCGGCACAGGAGAAAGAATCCGCTCGACCCACATTGCAGGGGTCACCCCCTGACTCCTTCCTCGCCTTCCACCTCCCTCCCGCTCTGGGGGAGTCTGAACTGGGGAGACAGAGTGAAAACGGTGATGAGCAGCTACAACTGCTGCCCTCGAGGCTGGCTGCTCACCCTGTATCAGTCCCCATCTGGCGAGAAGAAAGGAGTTTAAATTACATGACAAATCTGAATCCTGGATTGAACTGGACATTTTTATTGCCTGAAAAATGAGGCTATTTGTTAATTCCATGAGAGCTGACAGATTTCTTACGCAAGAAGCATTTGACTTAACACAGAAGAAATGATGTAATAGCTTTCTGCCTCCCTCATCTGAGTCCAGATCGTGTAATGAAACAGTGACTTGCTCATAAGAAAGTGCATCCAATGTCCGCTGGGGAGCTGGCCTGAAGACACACCAGATGAACTGGTTGCAGTGCGGGCAGCATGATTCTTGCACTTAGAGGTTTCTATACAGGAGGAAACCACCCCCTGGAGGGAGGGCCTTTTAATCCTGCCTCCTCCTAGTTTCACCCACCTGCTTGGTCATTCATCATCAGATGCTGCAGGCCCAAGGTGAATTCCTTAGCAAATAGCTGAGCACATGGAGACAACAGACATGGGAAACACTTGGCGGAGACTGAACCCAGGAAGTGAGAGGGAAGCTAAGCTATTCCAGGTAGAGTCCATCCCTCCAGTGGGCGCCACGGAGACAAGCAGGTGAGCAAGCGTGCTCAGGGGGCGGGGCTCCTAGAGTGGAGGTGGAGTCTGTGCAGGGTGGAGGTCTGAAAGCTGAGAGGGGCTCCCGTGTAGGGTTGCCAGGTTAATGAATGAAAATAGAAGACACCCAGTTCTTTGTTGTGTCTGGTCACCCTCCTCCAGTAGGGCTGCTGGACCAGGGAATGAGGAACAGTATGTTTAGCCATGTTGTGGCCGGAAGGTTCTCTCAACATTAAAGAGAAGGAAGCCGTATGGACATAGATTATTCTCTATGTGAATATGAGAGAGAGGAAACATTACAAATACTAAGATGTATCCACGATTATCCCCAGAAAACAAAGTTATGTGAAAGAAATACTGCGTGCTTTGGTGATGGAAAGGAACTAGAGGCAGCAAATTTACATTACCTGCTGTAAAGACTTACGACTTAGATATAAATGACTCGTTTAACAATGTAAAGCCTATTAAAAAGTAAGTGCATTCAGTCTTTAATTTAATTCTGAGTCAAATAACCAGGTTAAATTTATCCCTTGTGCAGCACGTAATTTTAACATTTTATTATACACAGCTGACAATTCCATTTACATGGTAAGGGTCTGGCACAATTAATTTTAATGATATTTACTATTTGCTATGTACTCACACAAGGTGAAACGTCTTGAAAAATGTGTTCAAGTTATTTCAAACCACTTTCAGAGCCTTGTTAGAGGCAAGAGCCAAGCTCGCATCAATGGGGCCTTTTGGAAAACAGACAGACGCAAAGCTAATCTGCATCAGAAGCATGATTTTCATGTCAACAAATTCATGGGCAAGAGAGGGATCTTGTTGTCCTCTACAGGGCCCCCATCAAGGGCCCCTCCCAGCCTTAGCCACGCAATGATGGCCCACACCAGACATGTTCTTACAGCAAAATAAAGCTGCTTCCATCTCCCCAATATTTAATGGCCTAAGAGCTGGGGATTGAGCACGAAGTGCCTCAGTTGTTGCTTCCATCCTCCCCCACTCCACCCCCGCTCGGATGAGTTGTCAGCATCTTGAGAAATGATGCTGAACATCTTCAGTATAACAGGTAATAGGGCATCGATGAATCAATTAAGAAACATTTCCAAATGCAAATACATATGCTGCTGGAGTTCAGGGGAGAGCTGACACGAATCTTGCAGATCTAAAGGGAACCCAAATCTCAGGTGGGTAAAGGGGTTTACTCAAGGCCAATTAGACAGAGAGATGTTCCTGGAACCTGGATTGGAAAAACTGGAAACAGTGCAAAAGGCATACAACAAAAATTGTCTTCCATCCCTGTCCCCTCTCAAAAGTTCCCTTCTTAAGGGCCAACCACTGACATCAGTTTCCAGAGTATGTCTTTCCAGAGATATTGCATGTGGAGACCAGCAAAAATAGCTACATGGGTACTCCATAGATCCAACATACGAGGCACTTACCGCACCTTGCTATTTCAGGCATACTCCTTCTAAAACACCATCCTGCAGAAATACTTCAATAGATTCCAGTGTCTGCAGAACAAGGCCCAGCCTCTTCCAGGAGTAGAACACTCTAACTGCACAAATGAGCATCCTGGTTGGCAGTATTCCCCTCCCCTACTTCCTCCTCCTGCTCACCCCACCCAGGTCTCCACCTCAGCAGGTCTCCAGATCTATGAGTCTCACTCCTGCTGATTCCTTGGGCTGAAGACACTTGCCTTGCCTCTTCTGCTTGTCAAAATCGTCCTCATCTTCAAAGACTCAATTCTACATGTCTCTTCTGCTGAGAAACCTTCTCCAAATTTCTCTGTCACGTTGACTGTCCTCTCTACGGACCCTCCTTGGCAAGTTCAATATCCCTCTGTGGCTGGTTCATTTATTTTATGAACACCCTTGAAATAGCACACGGTGTGTGGCAAGGACCGGTGAGACCACAAGAAGCAAGTCTCCACTCTCAAAGAACTTAGGGTCCAGCAGGGCAAAGTAATGCATTCGACCATCATGGGTGAATGCAGACAAGCGTCCTTCATGCAGAGTGGGTGGGACCCACAAGGGAGGTTCCTGGAGGAGGCGGAACCGAAGCCAATGACACAAGGCCTGGAAGGATGAGCCATACCAGGAGCCATGGAGAATGGAAACGTCCCCAAGAGAAAAGCATGGCCAAGTAAGAAGCACCAGAGCTACGTCAATGAGGCAGGAAGCGAGAGCTGTGAGGGCAGAGTCAGGCAACGAACATGAGACCAAGTCTTCTGTAAATTATCAAGTGCCCTTCAAACAATAAGTGTAGGGGGGTTAAACAAATGGATGTGTACTAAGTTTTAGTAAATTTAAAGTAACAGATAATCCTCATTCACTTATAAAAGTGTCACCATAAATTTTTTTTAATTGAGTGTTTTACATGGAACTTTCAAATTCTTATTAAAAGTGGCAAAGCAAGTTGCAAAGTAGAAAGAACAGCAGGTGTAAGGAGTGAGTGATTCAACAAATCTGGCAACTGGAGAGTCATAATCTTTGACTCCAAAGGTGCAGTGGCCTCTGAAGATTGATAGATAATGTGGGGAAGGCCAAGCAGTGTCACTCAACACGTTTGCCCTTGGTTGTGGATATTTACAAGGGGCTGCCAGGAAATTTGTGGAGGTTAGCATTTTAGCAAAGCCCTCTGTACATCCGGGTTCTAATCAGGAATACCCAGAAGATAGGGATTAACCTATTTTGAGGTCTTTCTCTGCTTCCAACTTATCTTCAGTGTTTTACATGTTAGAATTTATTTACTCTCAACCACTTACGGGGTGGGTATGCTATTACTATGCCCATTCTATAGAGAAGGAAACCGAGTCACTGAGAGGGCGAGAGGCTTTCCCAGCACCACAGCACTTGCTCATCATAAAGCCAGAGTTAAAATGGCAGCATCTCGCCAGAGCCCATATTCCTAACCATTGGGACCACTGCCTCTTCCAGCTGCAGTGGGCGGGTGTTAGGCAAACAGACTGCCAGACCTGAGAAACCAGGGTTCACATTCCAGAGACAGAGTCCTGGAAATTGAGGACAGATGGACAGTAGGCGGAGTACAGGTGGCCTGGCCTTGGCACCCACCCTGAGGCAGCCACTGTCCAGAAAGAACAATTTGTGGAGTTTAATTAACATCTCACTTGCAGGAGTGCCAGGAAAAGAGGAAGTCCACGGGTGAATGACTTGGGGGTGAAAAATCAGAATCGAGGTGCCTTCGGTGCCATCTTTCAAGCTGCTATGAGTAGCAGCAGGCAGAGCTGAACTTGCTGGTTCTGTGTCAGATTAATTACACAGATGGATCACTTTGTTCAGAAAGAGCCAGTGGATGGTTTGATGTAGTGACTTCTGCAACCATAAAATCTGGAGATGTATGGCTCTCTCTGCTGAACGGGGCCCTGAAGAGATTGACCTCACATATAAAGTGAAAATGATGTGCATTTCTCCAGGTGGGGGGAACTCCTCGTAATACTTGCAAATAGTGATCTGGTGCCCACGATGCTGGATTCAAAAGTCAAACTGGAAAAGTTTTATTGAAAAACAGCCTAGCTGGGGTGGTTGGGGTTCTAGTTATTGTATAGTCAAGACATGTCTTCAGAGTAAATGCGTGTCCAGGCTGTCAACCTGGCTGAAAGCTTGGTGATTTTCTTCCTCCCAGAGACGGGGAGAGTGAGGCTAGTTGGGGTTTGCGGGCCAGGCTGTTGTCCTCTGGCTGGCGCCTCTGACTGCCTCGTCAGCCCTCCTCACTGGTCCTATGCGAGGGCTGCTTTTCTGCGGGACTCCCAGTGACCATTTTAGGAAGGTCCCTGCAGGAGCTGGAAAAGCACAACTTCGTGTGTGAAGAAAGGTGTGGAAGTCACAGCTCTGCTACTGGCCAATGATACGATGTTGGGTGAGTCACTGTTTCTGTGCCTCAGTTTATTCATTGGCTAAATGGGATATTATCCCCCACACAGATGTAGTGAGGATTGAGATGGTGATTTATGAGATGTCAATAAGCTGCAGGCACCTGGAATGCTGGTTTCTCTAGTTAGCAGTGTTTGTGGCATAATTTACCTGATATCCTTCTACCCCTGGTCCTTCACGTACCCTTTTTGTTTTATTTTACTACTTTTATTGCACTAAAATATACACACATAATATTAGCATTTTTAAGTGTTTAATTCAGGGACATTAAATGTATTCACAACCATCACCACTATCCATTTCCAGAACTTTACATCATCTCAAACTGAGACTCTGTACTCATCCTATATAATAAAAGGGTAATATGCAAATAGACCAAATGGCAGAACAACCGAACAACCAATCAAAGCATAATATGCTAATGATATGCAAAGGCTGCTCAACCACTTGCTATGATGTGCAATGACCACCAGGGGGCAATCAACTGGCCAACCAGTCACTATGATGTACACTGACCACCAGGGGGCAGATGATCCAACCGGTAGATTAGTTTGCGCTGGGGTCCAGCCGATTGGGACTAAGATGGGCAGGACATGCCCTGGAGGCCTCCTGCGATCCCTCCCTAGCCCAACTGTACACCAGTGGGGTCCCTTAGCCTGGCCTGCATCCTCTAGCAATCTGAAACCCCTTGGGGGATGTCAGAGAGCCAGTTTCATCCTGATCCTGCAGGCTACTCCCCTTGGGAGGACATCAGACACAGGACTAATGGCTGGTGAGTGCTGCTGCAGCAGCATGAGCCTCTCCCTATCAGGACTGATTGGGCATGAGCCTGTGGCAGGCACAATGGGGCCAGGATGAGTGTGAGTAGCAGGTAGGAGCTGCAGGCAGCTTTGGACAGTGGGTTTTGGCCCGATCCCTGCAGGCCACCGAGAGATCCCACCCATGCACAAATTCATGCACTGGACCTCTAGTCTATATATAATAAAGCCTAAGCAACTGTTATGACTGAATGACTGGAACGACCAGAACAACCAGTCAACCAGTCACTATGATGTGTACTGACCACCACGGGGCAGATGCTCAGTGTAGGAGCTGCCACTTGGTGGTCAGTGTGCTTCCACAGCCAACCTCCCATGGCCCTTCTCCTTGGGTTCCAATGAGGGGGTGGGGGGGTTGGCAGGCCAACCTACTGCGATCCCTTCCCCCTGCCGGTCCCTCCCCGACAGGCCTTGATTGCCAGCCAGGCTGAGGGATCCCACCCATGCATGAATTCGTGCACCAGGCCTCTAGTTAAATAATAACTCTTCATCATCCCCTGCTCTCCACCCTGGTAACCTCTATTCTACTTTCTGTCTCTATGAATTTGCTTATTTTAGATATTTCATCTAAGTGGAATCATGTAACATTTATCATTTTATGTTTGGCTTATTTCACTTAGCATAATATTTTTAAGAATATGTTGTAGCATGTGTCAGAATTTCCTTCTGTTTAAGGCTGAATAATATTCCATTGTATGTGTATACCACATTTTGTTTACATATTTATTCATCTGTTGGTTGTTTCTGCCTTTTGGACAATTGTGAACAATGCTGCTATGAACATGTGTGTACAACTATCTGTTTGAGTTCCTGTTTCAGTCTTTTTGGGTGTATACCTCGCAGTGGAATTGCTGGGTCATATGGAAATTAACTTTTTTGAGGAACCACCAAATTCTTTTCCACAGCAGCTACACCATTTCATATTCCCATCAGCAATGCATATGGGTTCTAATTTCTCCGCATCCTCACCAACACTCGGTATTGCCCACTAGTGGCCCAGTGCATGGATTTGTGCACATTGAAAGGAAATTAATTAGAAGAAATATCTTATTAACGCTATAATAGAAGTGTCAGAGATGAAAGATAATCAGTAAAATTTATATGAAAGTAACATATTAATTGATTAATAAGTAAACAATAACAACATAATATAACAACAAAGACATGATATAAAAACATCAAAAATATGATATAAAAACAACAGTGATAAAAACAGTAATTGATAAATTGATTAAACTTTTTCTACTATCTCCCTGTTTACCACATTAAGAGTAAGAACACTTTTAGAGTGCTTGACTAATTTCCCTTGAGATGAAGTATTTACAACTTTAACGTCACACGCTCTTTGAACTTGAGAGAAAGCAACATATAACTGACCATGTCTGAAAACAGTTTCAGGTAGGAATATTCCTACTCTGTCTAGAGTTTGTCCTTGTGTTTTAGTAACAGTCATTGCAAATGCTGGCATCACGGGAAACTGTCTTCAAATTAATTTAAATGGAAGTTCAGTGTCAGACGGGGACAAATCAATTCTTAGAATCAGCACAACCTCTTTTTCCACAGATCCTGTTAATATTTCAGCTTTGATTATGTTAGGTTGCAATCTTGTGATACTATATCTAGTACTATTACAAAACCCCACTTACTATTAAGGTTTCTCAGTAGCATGATGATTGCACCTACTTTCAATTTTAATTTATGACTTGACATTCCCGAAGGAAATTCAATGGGAAAATTTCCCTTTTCAGCATCATCTGTTGAATTGATGGAAACAACCAAAGTCACAATTGACATGACAGATTAAAACACACACTTATAATTGGCACCAGCAAGAGTTTTATATGTATCGCACACATGCAAGTCAATGCTTATTTTTAAATTTCCAGTGCACGTCATATATACTGGCCGGTCAGTCAGATGGTCAGATGGGTGTATGATTGGTCACTTAGCCTTTTATATAGAGAGATTTTTATGTCATAACCATCCTATTAGGTGGAAGTGGTATTTTTTCAATGAGTATCAGTTACATCTCCATGTGGTGAGAAATCCCAGGGTAGGTAAGGTTGCCTCCTCCAATTGGATGGATGTGGGCATATCAGGGAACATATTTGGTGCCCAAAGTCCATTTTTGTTGCTGTGTTTTGCAAGAGATGTTATCCAAAGCAAAATGGTTTTCCAGGGAGGAACTGGGAGAAGGACTTGGATCACAGTCACTTGACAATTGTGTCCATTTGTTCATTTATTCATCCATTCATTCTTTCATTCATTTATGCTAGAAATATTTATTGAATGCCCATTTTGTAGAGAGCATGCGAGAATTGTGCTTAATGCCATGGCCATTAGATTTTAGAATCCACAAAACCAAAAAGTGGAAGGGATCTTAAGAATCATCAAACACCAACCCCATTCAGGAATGTTTCCTAAAACTAGACAGATAGGAATAGGGTTCCGGTTTCCAACTTGATGATCTGCCAGGGACAGTGTAGCCAAAACCATGAGGCAGCACTCCTCCAACTTGCAGGAGAATGGCTTTGAAACAAGGGCAGGCATTTGTAAGAAGCTGTCTTTGTTCTAGTCCCTGAAGAGCAAAGTCACTTGATGAGCCTGTGAGATATGAATGCAACAAAACAAGTGTCAAAAAACCTGATTAGAGAAGCCCCGAGTACTCACATGGTCCTTACGCGGTGATAACCTCCTACAGAAATGTCACATGCAGGCTGTGTGTGACAGCAGATACTGCTGACTTGAAATTTGAGAGCCAGGCAGGAGTGTGAGCATTTGATTTCAATCTGAGAAAATTCCAGACGACTGAATTCAGAGGATTTGTGAACACCATCGTATCCATACAACTGGATTTCATCAACAAACTCAGACTTATGTTCTGGCCCAAACTGGGTCATTCCAAGTATATTAAAGGGCAGAGAGAAATAGATGGAAATGGTGGTTAGAATGCAGTTCAGAGATACAGTTTCCGTGTATGTGTTTATTTTACGCTGGTTAATGCTCAAGCCTCAGGAGTTCAAACTAAACTGGACTCGTGAACAGTATCACTTCCTAAAGCCACATTCTCTTCCATATCCTGTATACCCTCCAAAGCCACACAAAGAAGCAAGACCCACCTCGTGTACCTCCATCCGGGACAGAGCATGTTTCCTAAGTTTGGGGTAAAGAGCTCCCCAGTTTTCATGAACATCACCACAGTGTCTGAGAGGATGGCTGAAAAATAAGTCTAAGTAGTATTAAACTTTCTGTAACTTGGGGCCCAATGAACCTTGTTTCCATTCTGTCTATATTCTTGGTGCTCTACTGCATTTAATATTTGATTGTTATTATTATGTACATGAAAGTACTTCACAGAAGTATTTAATGTCTTAAATACATGTGAAGTCTGTCCACATGGGGATTGTTAGATTCAGAAGGATCCTATTGGGGCCTGTAACCATCTTAGTTGTGTCCAGGTTCCTGTGCAAATACAGCAAGATGCCAGGATCTTACAAGGAAGCAGAAAGCGGAAGACTAATGGTCACCCTGCAACCCAGGTGAGGAAAGAGGATTCAATTGGTGCTTGAACCATTGACTCTGGACCTTCCCCAACTCTGACATCTTCTCTCCTTGCCCAGGACTCAGCAACCTGGAGCTGTAATTCCATGTTCTCACCCTGAGTCCTGCTGTAACCTCACCAACAAGTGAATACTCAACCCTGTCCCATCTGCCTAGTGCTGTCTCAGGTGAATCCCCCCTCAGTGGCTCGCAAGGAGAACCTAACTCCTTCAGCATCTCTCAGAATGGTCTGTAATATCACAGGCATCTTAAAGGAAGGAGCAAGGCATCAGTGAAGCTTAAAATGAAATTAAACACAATCCTGCCACAAAGCACCCAGCTATTGAGATCACAGTCCAAAAACTAATATGGGACTCAGTGCAGTTGCTAAAGGAGGTGATGGGAAACAGAAGCTGTGCAAACAACTACCCAAAAGGGATTGTTGAATTTTTTAAAAAGTCCCAGTTTTATTGAGATATAATTGACATAGAACATTATATTCATTTTAGGTGTACTAAACTGATTTATGTATATCCTATCTAATATAATAAAAGAGTAATATGCAAATTGACCATTACACGAGACATATAAGCCACGTCCACCAATCAGAGCGACTGTATGCAAATTAACCCAGCCAAGATGGGAGCTGGCAGGGCAGCTCTGCACTAGGAGCCTCCGTGGCCCGTATAGCTGTGCCAGGTGTGTCAGCTCAGTGTGCGGGGGGGTCCGACCTGGGGCCTCCTCGGGGCATCTAGGAGCGCCAGTCCAGGGTCACCTGCCTGGTTCCGCCCCGGGGGCCTCACGGGGTATCCAAGAACACCTGTCCTGGGTCTGCTGCCTGGCTCTGCCCAGGGTCCGCTATCTTCATCTGCCCCCCCAGGGGCCTCTATAGGTCATGCGGGAGTGTCTGCTACACAGTGTGGAGAATCCGAAGCCAGTCTGCTACCCGGCTCCACCCCGGGTGTGTTTGCTCAGCAGCAGGGCCCCACCGAGGAATCCTGCACCAGCGTCTGCCCCTGGCTCGCCACCCAGCTCTGCGCCAGGTGTGTCCCCTCAGTGGTGGGGGCCCACCAGGCGTGTGCAATCATGGGCCCTCTGGTGGGAAACATCCAGACCTGCACTCACTAGCCCTCCCACTCCCTAGTGCATGAACCCTGAAGGGGCTGTGGGCAGCCTGAAAATGTCCCTCAGCCCCTCACCCAGGCTGGCCAGGCATGCCAGCAGGTGGACATCCCCCCCCCCAAGGTGTCCCAGACTGCAAGAGGGCACAGGCCAGGCTGAAGGACCCCCCACTCCCCGAGTGCACAAATTTTTGTGCACTGAGCCCCTAGTATATAATAAAAGGCTATTATGCAAATTTACCAAATTGCAGAACAATCGGTTGTTATGATGTACACTGACCACCAGGGGGCAGACATTCAATGCAGGAGCTGCCCCCGGTGGTCAGTGTGCTCCTGGGGGGCGAGGAGGTGCAGCTTAGCCAGAAGCCCTGAACTAGGCTCACACCACACTGTAATTACAGCAGTGGTGGTGGGAGCCTCTCCCGCTTCCGCAGCAGTGCTAAGGATGTCAGACTGCCCCATGGGGAGTGGACCTAAGCTGTCAGTTGGACATCCCCTGTGCGCTCCTGGATTGCAAGAAGGTGCAGGCCAGGCTGAGGGACCTCCCCACCTCCCTTCCGACTGCAAGAAGTTCATGCACTGGGCCTCTAGTATTACAATAAAATTTTCAACACTGTGAATTTAGTTAACATCCATCACCTCATACAGTTTTTTCTCTGGTGATGAGAACTTTTAAGAGCTACTCTCTTGGCAACTTTCAGATAAACAGTACATATAGTACATACAGTCCACATCCCAGGACTTATTTATCTTATAACTAGAAGTTTGCACCTTTGACCCCTTCACTCAATTTTCCTCCTTCCCACCCACTGCCTTTTTGAGGGAACTTTTCAGGGGGCATAAGGCTGGACAAGTGACCTTCCAACTGTGGGATTTAATAATCACAGAGTGGGTCCAGCCTGGCGCCCCGTGCCTGCTGAGGGCCTGGCCCTGCGGCGAGGGCCTGCCAAGTTCTGTCCATGCGGGTATTTCAGAGGCGAAGGGTCAACACAGCGCTGAGGCTGCTGATCCACAACCACACTCACTAGGCAGCTTATTTGTTAGAGAGATCTCCAACTGTTGACTGTCTGCACCTTTCTTTCTACAAATTCTCAATTCAGGTGGAGAAACTGGGTGTTACATATGAGCCTGCAATTTCCAAGCTTTAGCATTTAGAGGAAATCCTTTATCCTCCTTTATTCTAACCACTCGCAATCCAACACAAGTACACACACACACACACACACTCCCCCCTCGTGTTTTAAAGCCTCTAACCTCTGCTATCTTCCTCTCGAGGTCACAGGCGCATTTTAACACGTCAAGCTGGATTATCTGTTCTGAAAGGGCTCCTGGCTGCCTTCCACTGAGGGGAGACATATCATTGATGAGGTGCCAGGGATCCTGTCCTGGCTCAGACAATGTGGGGGTGTCTCTTCTGCCATGTGGACAGATAGACTCACGGAACCCCCTCCTCTGTGGAAGACCCTAGGGCTCTCAGAAGCCACCTGCTCTTTGTCAGGTCTGTCTTCACTTCCATTCAAGATTCCTGAGGCCACTTTCCTTAACCTTGACACCAGGAGCCTGGCTCTGCCCAGTAGGATTGGATGGTCATTTATAACACAGAACCATTTTCTAGCATGAAACTGCTACCAGGAAACCAGACTGTCTCCAAAGCCAGGTCAATGTCAGGTCAGATAAGCACAGCGTGGAATTTTCAAGTATGTGCAGTGGCTGGTCCCGCAATCTCATCTCTTTCGTGTGCAAGGCTGGGCGTACTGATGATTTCCTGACAGGTGCCAGGAGCTGGGCTCTGCGGGAGGCAGGAGGGAATGCTGAGTATGTCCACATGATGGTGGTGGAGGAGAATTCACTCCCGTGAACACGTGGTTCTTGACCCAGTGACTGCTCTCATTCAGCTGCCAGAGCCCAAGGGGGCCCAGAAAGGGCCCCTAACTTAGCTCTCCGAATTGCTGAAGGTCTCCCAAATATATTTATTGACTTTTACATGGAAACTCAGTTAAGGGGTCACACAGGGTTGCCAGGTGCACTTGTGCAGGGTGTGGGTGATGACACCCCAGAGTTGTGCAGTGCTCAACCAGCGAGGCACATGGCTGACTGCATGTCCCCACAGAGTGGCCTTATGGGTCTCTTTTGGCACAGTCTGGGTTTGGTCACCAGTTTCAGAGGTTTGGTCATCTCATTCGTGAAGAGACTAGAGCCCTCTCAGGAAAATTGGTGTGAGCCAAAGTGGTTGAGGAAGGTTTTTGGAGGAAGGAGATTTGAGATGCATAGAAAATATGGTGTTCTTCGGAGAATCAAAGAAGTATTTAATATGCGCCTTTTTATCTAGTGCTTTCAAATGTTCTTGATGTGCTGGATTTAATGGTGGAGGCTGGAGAAATATGAAATACATTCTCTAGTCTTAAATGGCTTAGAGCCTAGTTGGTGAAGTAGAACAGAAAGAGAGAGTGATCAATACTAGCCAATATCCAATTAGGGGCTAAATTACATGCCATTATCTTTCAGTGCTGTAGACTCTCAGAGGACGAGAGATCAGTAATGGGTAGGATGGTCAGGAAAGGCTTCCTGCAGGAGCTGGGACTTGAGTGGACCCAGGAAGATGCAGGGGTGAGATGGAGGTTATACCATCAGTAAATGTGTAGAACGGGGAGAGGACATGGTGTGTTCAGGGGTTGGGAACAATGGAGCAGACGCAGATGCTGGCCAGCCTCAGTTGCATCTTCATATTTGGGAGTTGGTATAACCTAGGACCCTCAAAGTTACCCAGAGAATTTGGAATTAAGGTTGCTATTCTGTGAGTTAAACTGTAAAACTTATTCACAAGATCTGCAAACTCATCTAAGAGAGACTGCTTCCAGCCTTGCAGAACTCAGTAATAGAGGCTTGGAAATGTTGTTTCTTTACCTAAAGATACTGCCTTTGGGGAAGGGATAGTCGGCCACAGAGCTAGCAACATCACCGGGGAATGTCTCCTATGTCTACCTCAGCATTGTCCAGGGAGAATGTGCCCCAAGCCAGGTTGCCCACTCTGAGGGGCTAGTGTAGTTCTCATTTGAATCACAGAAGCCTATGTGAGCACGGCCAAGGTGGGTTGTTCTCCTGCCTTCTTGACCACCCATTACTGTCTGAGCCATGCATTTTGTCACTCAGTTCTGTCCCACCTGAATGACACTCTGTCTTAAACTCTGAGAGTTGTCTGCACACCTGCAGCCAGGATTTGGGTGATGCTAGAACCAGGCTGGGGTGGCACCTGGCAAGACAAAGTCTCAGCCATTGTTTGTTGTTACACTGAAGGTCACCTTTTCCACCCATGAAAGTTATCCTCCCAACCTTGGCCATTGTTGTCTATCGAGAGGCAGGCTTTAGCATAAGGTGGACCTGGGCATGAGTTCTGGAGCTGTCACTTATGAGCTGCCCCTGTAGGCAATACCTCCCCTAAGCTTTCTAGGCCTCCATTTCCTCATCTATAGGATGGAGGGTGTAAGACCATCCACTATACAGAGCGATCGTGAGACTTCAGTGCCATCATCCACTGAAAACGCAAAGCACGAAGAACAGGAGTTACAAGCAGGGTCTTTGGAAACAGAGCACGTGACCTTGACCAGTTTAATTCTCTAAACTGCAGTTTGCTTTTCTGTATAATAGAGATAATCATGTGAACCTCATGAGCTCCTTGTGGGGATTATGCCAGATGGTATTAGGCGCTTATATGTTATTATTCACATTAGTAGTGTGTTAACGGTAGTCATTTTAAAATATTGTGAGCACAGTAACTGGTGCATGGAGAATACTCAATGACTGTCATCTTCCACAAGGCCATGGCTTACGGCCTTCTTATTTCTCTCCCACGTATCAGGCTAGGTCCTTTGTATCTTTGTCCACATCTACCATCTACAAAACTCAGAGCAGGGTTTGTGGCCTCGTCAAATCAACCAACTGAAGATGGAAAATATTTGGGGGGAAATGTTACATTGTTGCTGACCTGTACTCTACAGGTAGACGCAGGATGGCTGCATTTGTACTGAACTTATACGGACTTTTTTGGTCATTATTTCTTAAACGATACAGTATGACAGCTCCTTACATAGCATTTACATTCTATTAAATATTATAAGTAATCTGGAGATGATTTAAAGTATAGGGGAAGATGTACATGGGTTATATGCAAATACTACAGCAGTTTGTGTAAGGGACTTGAGCATCAGTGGATTTCGATGTCCACCGGAGGTTCTGGAACCCACCCCCAGATACCGAGGGAGGACTGTGCTGTCTACCAAGGCAGCCAGAGGCCTCAGCATCTCCAGTTACATCCCTTTCTCTCAGCCCCACCCCAAGGGTCATCCTGATCTCTAATTCCTTAATCCTGCTGAAGATCTGTGATAAACTTTTACTCTAGGGTGGCATTTAACAACTTGCAACACAAAAAAATCTGCAAGACTCTCCCATTAGCAGATATTTGGACAACAGCTCTTTTCCCAAAGGACAGTTCAGAGAACACCTACGCTAAGCGGAAGGAGCTCTCCAGGAGAAAAATCACTCCGCAGCGCACAACCCACAGGATGATCAGAGTTTCCGGAACTTGGCTAAGCGTGTTCAATCCTGCGGCCACCGACAGTTGCACGTGCAGGCTGTCATCCCCCTCGTTTGTGCGGGATGGTCCAGGCGATTCCTCAGAGGACGGCGACCTCCCACCCTTGGTGAACTGATGCTCGAATGCTCTCCAACCTCTCAGGTCTTTATCCTGTGCAGCCATCACTGGAATCTACAAATTAAGGTTCTGTGCTCGGAGCCCCCGCCAAGTGGAGACCTTCAGTCCATTTAATTTCTGAAATTCTCCCTTCGGTTCCCGCCACCTACGGTATATTATTCAATTACTCTCTATCCCCTTTAGGTAGTGATTTTAATGCAACTCAACAGGTGCCATAGTTTACCCCTCCGAGGGGGCTGCCATTCTGTGATGATGAGAACCAATGTATTCTCACTTAATCATATTCGCTGGGATTCGGGGCAGCCTCCAGGTGAAAGGAGAAGGTATGCATGTGCAGCGTTGCTCTTGTTCATTTTGACTGTAGCTCATTCTTGCCCATTTAGATTCCAGAAAATCAAGATTGTTCAATGGTGTCAAGGACACAGCAGGAAAACCGCAAAGAGGCTATAGTGACTTAGGGGGCAAAAACAAGTCCAGATGTAACAAGGGATGATTTTAGAAGCTTCCCCTTTAGTTAGACAAAATGTGCTATAAACCCAGAAGAAAGACTAATGACGAAAAATAGCACCAACGTAGTAAAGCCACAATTTGCTGTTAAAGGAAGGGAGGGGTAAAGAGAATATTAAAAACCCTGATAAGTCTAAAATGTATTTACACTTGTCTATGAAATACAGTCATGCCCAGAAGCGCATACCTTGGTCCCCAGAGTCACAGAGTAATATTTATTGCTTCAAGAGGCTCCCTGCCAACTAGGAACACATCACTGGCTGAGAATCAGGCTTGGTAGAGCTGCAAGGAGACAGAATCAGGAGTCTGCATATTAATAGACACCCCAGGAGGTTCCGAGGCAGGTGGTTGGTAGACCACACTTGGGGAAACTCTGAAGTCGATGACTCCAGGATTTTTCAGCTGTGAATAATATACACACTATCTCCAAATCTTCGATTCTTTGTATATCTTAGACTTCATAGCCTCTGTGGACACATGTGGGGAGAGACTGCACCATCTGTTTCTCCCTTTTATATATGAATTCCACATGTGCCTCATTTACAATAGAACAACTGAACATATACGTTTTCAGTAAAATCAAATAAATACGGAGTATGGATTTGAGTATTTTCTTTCCTTCCTTGGCCCAGAAGAAGAATGTAATTTATAAAGGATGACCTGAATCACAAACGCAGCTCCATATCTTGAGAACTAAACACAGACGTGTCTGTGTGTTTGATTTCAGGTTCCATTTCAAACAAACTTGGGGATCTTGTCCTTGCAGTTTTGAAGGCTTCTCTGTTCTTTTGGCCTCAAACCTGAGTTGGACCTCCAAAGTCTGATGTCTTGTGGGGGTCTCTGAAACCCGGCCATCATTACCCTGCCCTGCCCTGCCCTGCCTACGTGGAAATGATTTTTTTTTCTTCTGTTGATCTTTCCCCTTCGGGGATGGCAACTAAATTTCACCTCATGAGCTGACGGTGAGCATTTGGCAGAGGCTGATTGCAACAGTGGGAGAGAAGGATTCTGAGGTTCTGTAGGGGTTCCAAGTAAAGGGGGGTGATCTGGGTCCCTATGGAGGAGGATGGTGCCTCTTTTGTACCATGTATTTGCCAGTCTAGCCTGAGCTTTCTCTTTCAAAGACTTACTCTTTTTTATTTTATTTTATTTATTTTATTTTTTTAAAAAATATATACTTTATTGATTGTTTTACAGAGAGGAAAGGAGAGGGACAGAGAGTTAGAAACATTGATGAGAGAGAAACACCGATCAGCTGCCTCCTGCACACTCCCCACCGGGGGATGTGCCCGCAACAAAGGTACATGCCCTTGACCGGAATTGAACCTGGGACCCTTCAGTCCCCAGGCTGACACTCTATCCACTGAGCCAAACGACCAGGGCCCTACTCTTTTTTATTCATAATGTTGAACTGAAAGAGAACTTGTTCTATTTTTCTTTTGTTCTTTTTTAGATTCCACATGTAAGGTAATACCATGCAGTGTTTTATTTCGCTGTCCAGCTAATTTCACTTAGCATAATGCCCTCCAGCATCATTTATGCTATCACAACTGGTGGGATTTTATTTAAAATCTCACATTTTCTTTATCCACTCATCTATAAATGGATACTTAGGGAGCCATTTTGGTGAATGATGTAAATGGCATTCTCAAAGTTTTGGTAGCTTATCAGAGATATCCTACTTTACCTGGATTCTTTTTTTTAAATATATTTTTTATTGATCTTTTACAGAGAGGAAGGGAGAGGGATAGAGAGTATGAAACATTGATGAGAGAGAAACATTGATCAGCTGCCTCTTGCACACCTCCTCCTGGGGATGTGCCCGCAACCAAGGTACATGCCCTTGACTGGAATCGAACCTGGGACCCTTCAGTCCACAGGCTGACACTCTGTCCACTGAGCCAAACTGGTTAGGGCTACCTGGATTCTTTCACCTTCTAATCAATGCATAGATTTGTCAAGTTTGCTGATATGACTAGTGCTTCAATGCACATGGGAGTGCAGATATCTCTTCAAGATAGTGATTTCATTTCCTTTGGATATATACCTAGAAGTTGGGTTGCTAGGTCATATGATAGTTCTATTTTTAATTTTTTGAGGAACCTCTATACTGTTTTCTATAGTGGCTGTATTCATTTACATTCTTACCAAGAGTGTATAAAGATTCCTTTCCTTCACATCTTCACCAATATTTATCACCTTTTCTTTATTTTTATAGTAGCCATCCTGACAGGTATGAGGTGATATCTTACTGTGGTTTTGATTTGCATTTATTTGATAATTAGTGCTGTTGAGCACCTACCTTTTCATGTATCTGTTGGACATTTGTATATTTCCTTTAGAAAAATTTCTATTCAGATCCTTTGCCCATTTTAAAATCAGATTATTATTATTATTACTAGAGGCCCAGTGCATGAAATTCATGCATGGGTAGGGTCCCCAGGCCTGGCCAGCAATCAGAGCTGATTGGGGCCTTCCAGCTGCTGGCCAAGGGCTCCCTTTTACAGCTGCTGGCTGCCAGCAGCGGCCTTCATTCATTCCACGCTGACCCCTGGTGGTCAGCACACATAATAGCAAGGGATCAATCTCCTGGTTGAACTCCCATAGGGGCAATTTGCACATTAGGCTTTTATAGAGAGAGATTTTGCTATTGAGTTATATGAGTTCCTTATATAGTTTAGATAATAGTCCCTTATCAAATACATGGTTGGCCATGTATTTTCATTTTGTTACTTGTTTTCTTTGCTGTGCAGAAGCTTTTTAGTTTGATATAGTCCTACTTGTTTATTTCTGTTTTTGTTGCCTATACTTTTGGTATCATATTTAAAAGAATCATTGCCATGACCAATGTCAAAGGGCTTTTTATTTATGTTTTCTCTAGGAGTTTTATTAGGTGTATTTTTCCAGGTTTTACATTTAAGTCTTTAATCCATTTCAAGTTTATTTTTGTGAATGATGTAAATGGTATTCTCCAGACTTTGATAGCTTATCAGAGATGCCATATTCTAGCTGGATTCTTTTACCTTATAATCAATAGATTTGTCACGTTTGCTGATTCAAAAGTTATATATACTCATAAACCAACATACAAAAAACACCTTTACCCCCATGAAGTGTATGCCTCATTCTTCAATTGGGAAGAAACCCAATGGAAACAGTTTTCCCTAAACCTTGCTGTGCGTTATTATAACTCATTGGCTTTATGGGGGGTGAGGGGAATGGAGAGAAGAGAGAGCTTGAGTAAAATGGAAATAAATATTATGCACATCCAGCATTCAACTTCTTCGATTTCAGGAAGGCTGATTGAGTGGTCAGAATTCAGGTGATAGGAGTGGAGGGTAGCAAGGAAAACAGAAAAGAAGGAAGGTAATTATAAGAGGGTGAAGCTGAGAGAAGCAATGAGTCATTGGGTGGTAATACTGTTCTCATAACATTTCTGTTGCATTGTTTTATTATGAAGAATCAATCAAAAGATGATGCTCAAGGTTTTTAATGTAGTGAATTTCATCTAGGATCAAATACATCTGACAGCAGCCTGCCTTTTAAAAATGCAAACACTATGCTCAGATTTATTAATTTTCATCTTATGAATATTTAAATAAGGCTATCCCTCTGGAATCGTTTTACATTGAGCTAATGCACTTACATTTTTAATGAAATGAGTAGTCAACCATTAAAAATAAAATATTGATGTGAATTGCTAGACTAATTGATTGGGGGAGAAAATAATTGTGCAAGCAATCAGAGATTTAAGAAAAATGAATAGAAATCGAACCACTCAATTATTGTTAGCCCTTGGCATTAAGGAAGACTCTGTCCAATCCATCTCTTTGCTTTATGAACAATTGTGTTGCTGTTTTTAAGTCTAAAGAAAATTATCACTGCAAAGAAAGCCTCAGGTAGGGAATGTGAGTGAAGAAGTAATGTGATCTTCAGCAGCAGTACTTAACTATTTTGTTCTGTCAGAGTAGGTAGCTAGACATTAATAAAGGAAGGCAGCAAAGGGGACCAGACATTACTCCAGCATGATTAACTAGGGAACATAAGCCTGCTTGCTTCCCTAGGAAGTTACAGCTTCACACACTCCCCAGGGAACTGCCCATCAGTTCCTCTCCAGATCGCTGTGGGCACGGATAGAATGATAAAGAGGGAGGTAAGCACATGCGCAGTAAGAACCATGATGGGGACCACAGAGGTCTGTCAGTCTAGTCTGGGAAAAGAATGGATTGATTAAGGCGTGATCTCTTCAGAAGCCCTAGAAAGCTTGGGAAGTTGATTGGTTAGTATAAAAAAGTGCCTAGTCCTTACTAAGCCCCAGATAATATAATCTCAGCTATCAAAGCCCTTTATCCTACCCCCCCCCCTCCCCATAACATGTGCTCTCCTGGTTCTTCCCATGTTGTCTTCATAGCAGCTATGTGGGGCTAGCAGCATCTGAATTTGTGGCAGCCACAGGGACTCTAAATGGAGGGCCCCAGCCGAGGCACAGCTGGGAAAACAACTTAAGCTAGCCGGACACTGAGAAAGACTGGACTGGACTAACCTGGGAATGCCACAATGCCTGGACACTCACCCTATTCCTGGACCTGGTGAAGGCAAGATTGGACTTTTCCATGGCAGGACAGACAGAGACGGGAAAGTGAAAACACACGGGAACTCCTTTGATTTTGCACCTTGTGCCACAAATACTTTTTATCCCCAGACCTCATCCTCCCTGTGGGTCTCCTGGAATGCTCTCCTTGCGACCCCACAAGAAACCCGCTTCTACCCGCAACACTTCCTGCTACAAAATATGGAGGTGGGGAAATGAGGTAATTTGCTTTGTAATTCAGGCTCCAAACCTGTTCCCCTCGCCACCAACCCCCATGGATTCAACATAAAATACAGTAATTCAAACTGAAGATGTCTCCCCTGAATTTCAAGATGCCTGCACTCTTATCAAGATGTGAATAAATGTAATTTTAAGTCACTTTAAAGGTTAGTAGTTTAAAAACCTTCTGAAGTATTTTTTTAAGTGGAAGAATTATTATGTAAAGCAAAACTTGGCATTCCTTCTAAGTATAATTTTCTGTGTTTGATTGTTTTAAAGTGAGGTATACCTTTCTTTGAGTTAAAGGTTTGGGCTTTACTGAAGACTGCTCAGTTTTCACATTCTTTTTAGCCGCTGAATCTATAAATGAAGAGCACAGCTTACTGCCCTCCCCCATTCAGTTAGGAGAGAGTTGATAAAAAGAAAAGGCAAAAAGAGTTATAACTCATTCAAGAGACGGTTGAGTTCAGATTTCTTGCCAAAGACTTCTCACTTAGCTGTTTATGAGGAAGGCACGTATGGGCTCAACAAAACACGAGGCCCAGCATTGTAGGTGCCAAGGCCTCAAAAAAACAACAACAAAATGGAGAAAGTGAATTGTTGGTATTCTGTAGACAGAGATAGAGACTACAGGAGTGAGAGCATTAAGGGTATTGGAAAGAGGGTTAAAATCATGCACTAGGGAGGGGAAGCACAGGGCCTGGAGGACATGGGAAGAGCCAGGTATAAGAGAAGCAAACAGAGTGGACCAAGTGAGGAAGCAAAGACCCAGAAGTTGACAATTAATGTTATTTAGTGCAGTGCTTTCCATGCAAATAAATCCCTGAGGGAGCTTGTTAAAATGCAGATTTTGAGTCAGTTCTGCATTTCTCCCAAGCTCCCAGAAGAGGACCTGGCTCGTCTTGGATGAGTTTGGCTATTGACTACTCTGCTCTTCGTAATAAGGAAAATGGAGAATCAGCCACATGTGTGGCTCCTAGGGATGGGCTGACGCTGGGGCCCAGGCCTTCAGACAAAGCTTTAGATGGGAGGTCACAAGTTTCAACACCGCATGTTGGCAATGTTTGCTGCCACAAAAGCCTTACCTGAAATTTCCAGAAAGGCTATGGGAAGTTTCTACAGAGCCACAGGAAAGTCACTAAGCAAAAGCGAATGGACCCCTCACACAAAAACAAACTTCTCTGTCCAAAGGATGACCAAGAAGACTGTTAAAGCATAAAGCTCTGTTCCTGCCTCAGATGACACCTATCCAGAACTAGAAAAATTCTTTTCCTTCAATCCTCTAGATTTTGAGAGTGTTGGCCACCTGAAGAGCAGCAGGCTCCTCCCCTTGAATGGAGTGACTCTCATGCTTCTCAGTGAGGAGAGGGAACTTGAAAGGCTATTACACCTGACCCCCTTCACCTCTAAAGACGCGCCCTCTTCACCATGGGAGTCTAGTCAGTTGCCAGCTCCCTCAAGCATCCTGTCCACTCTGGTTGTAGAATTGCCACCAGTTTGCTATGACTTAGATATTTAAATTTCTTAACACTTCATAGTTTGTGTGAGTGTATTAGTAGTTTGTATTAAGCAATTCTTTATTTAAAAAAAAAAAGCCATCGCTGCTCATCCAGGTTGCAGATTGAGCAGCAAGATTAGAAGACCCCATTTCATCTGTTGGAATGTGAAGAATGTCTGTGCCAAAGAATGAATTATTTATTAAGTACTTGTTGTGTACCTAGCAATCTGCTAAGTACTCTGAAGCGTTTAAAAGAAGATGAGAATTGCCTTGTACAGGAGCTTAGAGTCTTATGGAGGAGATAAGACATGCAAACACAAACCCACTTAGAGTAAAACAGAAGAAAGAGTCTGTGTTTCAGAGAGGCTACCTGCGGCTTGAAGGCTACAGGAGGACAGAGAGGTCTATCTAGGCATGGTGGAGCTTAGGCAGGCAGAAAGAAGGGGTGGGACCTTAAACTGAAATGAAAACAGAGGAGAAGAATGTGGAATGCAGGTGCAAGGAACTGCAGAGACCTCTGTGGGGCCATAATATTCTATTGCAACCCTATACAGGGACAATCTTTTGGGGTTGAAAAGGCTAAGAGTTGTAGCTGGATCTGGGTTCAAATGAAAAGGCAGGTGTGTCTCCTAGGCATGCAGCATATGACTAGCACAGTAATGGTCATGCAGTAAGTGACTGACTCAATGAACCACAGAGCAGATACTGTGCATATACTAACATGCCCTGCTGTAGGCATTCAGGTTCTAAAAATGAGGAAAAAATGGATTCCTATTTTTAAAAAATATATTTTATTGATTTTTTTACAGAGAGGAAGGGAGAGGGATAGAGAGCCAGAAACATCGATGAGAGAGAAACATTGATCAGCTGCCTCCTGCACACCTCCCACTGAGAATGTGCCTGCAACCAAGGTACATGCCCTTGACCGGAATCGAACCTGGGACCTTTCAGTCCGCAGGCCAATGCTCTATCCACTGAGCCAAACCGGTTAGGGCTGGATTCCTGTTTTTAACAGTGGGAGAAAAGCATAAATAATGTTTGTGACTTGACAATCCACTTAAAATATTAATGTCTTACTTAGCCGCTGAATGAAAAAAAAAATACTCAGGATAACATTTGCCTTCTCACTCTCCTTTTTGAAGAGCAACCATGTATCTTTAAACTCAGACTCTCTGGGTATTCAAGCCTTGAGAAGAGAACATCGCCTGGCTTTGGGAAGACTTGACCCACTCTAGGTTGTGCTGGCATTGCCAGAAGAGGAGTATGTCCTGTACCCACAGGTCCTGGAGCTAAGTCACATGGCCACACTGTGTGAAGTGCTGATTAACATGGTGTCTCGGTAACTCACCCAGAGCCATGAGCAATGAGTGCGTCTGGAAAGAGGAGAACGCTTTGCCCAGGAAGGATTGACATTTGGATGGGCCTTGAAGGACAAGGAGAAGCTCCCAGGTGGCACAGGGGTAAGGACCTCTAGAAAGACGTCTGGCTCCAACAGAGCCATGGTTAAATCCCCGTGTTAGGAAAATGATGTGCCATGGATTTTAGTTGAAACCTGGGACACATGAGGGGCTGGGACAGGAGGGAAGCATGGGAAGGTAAACTGAGGCCAAACTAAGAGAAATCTTGAACCTTAGGCAGAAGTTTTTAGATCCCATCCTTATTAGACAGAGATATCCAATCATGACTTTCCCATCTTGCTTGGATAAAATCTGATTCCACACACATGACACTGGCAATTGGCTTTGGACTGTGGTTAGAAAAACATGACTACTCGACCTAAATTTCCATTAGAAATCTTTGTCCTCAATCAGCTGTTCCCTGAATTGTGTGCTAATGAAGGAGTACATGGAGGCAAGTAAACCACAGGTGATTTGTGATTTCATTACTAATGTGCTGTGTAGTTTTTGGCAAGGGGCAAATTGCCTGAACCTCAGTTTCCCCTGCTGCACTAGGAGTAATGCTTATTTTGGCATAATAAACTTAGAGGTTCTTACAGTGATGGTCCCTGAGTGGTTCCTATGTGCCACTCATAAACATCACCACCTGATCTTCCAACCACCTAATGAGGTGAGCTCTGTGATCAACCCTTTTAGTTGAAGAAACCAAGGTTCAAAGTATCTAAGTCATTGGCATAAGGACACATGTGGCTTATAATTAGAGAAGCTTAATCCCAAATCTGTATGATCCTAAACTCTTAACCTATACCCAATTCTGAAACATCTCACACCTCAAAGATGGTCATTTTTAACTATCACCATTTTAAAGAAAACCTCCAACTCAGAATTGTTTCAAAGTACTTTTAGAACATTTTGCCTCATAATCAGCACGCTGCTGGGAAGGAACACAGAATCATCTGATGTTGACTGGTAAGACTTTAGAATGCATTTGGTTCACTCTTCTCTCTTTACACAAGAAAAGAGGTAAGCATCCAGGCTGTGGGCTCCAAGTCACAGAGCTGGTACTAGTAATAGTTAGCGCTCCTGTTAAATTTCAATGTGTTGCGGTATATTGGAGATCTGAGTTTTTGCACTCACTCATTTCTATATCTCTCCAGTTAAGAGCCATTTTCTGGCTTCCTTTATAATCCCACATTTCAGAGTGACATTGAAAATAAGTATGGGGGGGGGTTAGAGAGGCAGGGTCAGGCAGGTATCTTGAAGCTGAGCTGATGGACAGCTGCCAGTGAAGATCTGGATTCTGATGTTTCCTGGGAGGAGGTTTGGGCATGTGTTGCTTCACGGAAAGTGCTAGATAACAGTTTTCTCATTATTAAAATGGATATAATATTCTTTAAAAAAATAAGACTTAATATTTATGATATTAAGTCATAAAATGCTCTTGTGAAAACTTAAGACCAAAATACTATCAAGAGTCTTAAAACTATATTCATGCTCTTTAATTTGGTAACTTATTTCTACAAGTGCATTTTAAGGAAAAAATCTGAAATTCACAAAGATATGTAGACATGAATGTTCCTCTCATCATTACTCATTCATGTCCCTTGAAAAAGAATAAAATTAAAACAACCTAACTGGTCAACCTCAGAGCAATACCCACAACACAGAATATTATGAAGTCATTAAATGTTATTCATAAATGAACTCAATGACATGACTAAATGCTTATTATACAATCTTAAGTGGGGGGGAAAAGGATGGAGAAAACAATACAAATAGCATGACCTCAAACATGTAAAAAAAAATCATAGAAAGTGAATGCACTAAAATGCTAATAGAGTTTCCCAATGGGAGGGATAAAATTATAGGATTAAAAATGATTTTGTTTTTCTGTAAACTTATCATAGTTTTCCAAATTTTATACAGAATTTTAAAAAGAATGAGTTTATTTTATAATTAAGGAAAAAGGAGGCACAGAAAGTCTTGTATAAATAGCAAAGCTGATCTCTTTAAACACCTGCTTTATTTTCCATTTAGAGCTGTCATCCTACATTGACATAAAGCTGTATAATGACTCAGAATAGACAAGAGTAGTTTCAGCAACACTGAGAAATGGTAGAGAAGGCCCTTTCCAGGGCTGTGGCTCAGATAAGGAGTCCTGTCTTCTGAGAGACTGGATGGGAGGAGGCAGGCCACAGGCAGGTATCTTGCCTTAAGATTGAAGTTATTTTCTCTGGAGAGTAAAAAGATCTTCAGACAACTAGTCAACTCCCTCATTTCCCCCTCCCCAGTTTTATTGAGCTATACTTGATATAACCTGTGCAAGTTTAAGGTGCACTGCATGTTGATTTGATGCATTTACATATTATATAAAGATTACCACCATTGCCTTGGCTAATATCCCATCAACCCCCTCTTGTTATCGATAAGAAAACTGAGCCCAAGGATACATTCAATGACCAGGACTCTCAGCTCCTGGTCATGTTTGGTTCCATTGTCCCAGTGGCCTTTCTAGCTTTGAAATAAATGTCTCAGTGCTTTAAATAGGCATCTGCAGTTTATTATTATAATGGAAACTGTGCGTTTTCACTGTTCCTCTGCCTGGCCCCAGCAACAATGATAGGATACCAAACACTACCAGTTCCCGTAGAAAGCATACCCCTGCCACTCTTAGCTGACTTAGTTCTGAAATATTTAGATCCCTGGCCCAGAAGTTGGCAGGCTGTCTGCCAGGATCTGTGGAGGTAATCTGCACTTCTGGAATTCTTGAAGGTGAAAGGAAGAACAGTATCCAAAGGACATGCCATTTTTAGAAACTTGGATCAGCTCCCTTGTATAGTGGGAATATTCTAAGCTCACTTTGCAGAAATTATGCAACTCCTTCTTGGCTATGGGAATACACCAGAAGGAGGTGGCTGCACTTGAAAATGTAAGGAAAATTTGGGATGTGCGACGATAGCAAGGAGCAGAGCAAACCTCCAGACGAGATGCAGAGAATCCCATTAGGATGGAAATATTGGATGTGGCAATCAGTGGGAAAATGGGCTGGGGATGGAATCTAGCTGGGGCAAAGGGAAACCCCCTATGATTGGTACCTCTGAGTATCCACTCTATTCTTTCTAGGGAAGTGGGTGCCTTAAGCTTTCAACACTGGACACACATCTGGGACCGGCGGGCTCATCATCTCAGACCCTTGCACTTTCTGCACTGAACCTTGCCCTGCCATGTCTTATCACTTCGTGTGCCTACTTCACTCTAGTTCCTTTGGTACTTGAGATCTGAAAGCAGCAGCAGCAATGCTGGAAGCAAGGTCGTGTTGGTGCAGACAGAGCACAGGTGTATCCACAGCAACCAAACGGATGAACGATCTGGGAGGGGAGAGAAGCCTCTTCCAAGGTTTGAATATAGAGCAACCTGTTGGTGACAGTGAGGTCACCAGTGTTTTCAGCGTCCACAAGGAGAATTTGTAAGTTTCCTTTATGCTCTGTCTGAGGAACAGAAAAGAACAAGACACTGAGGACTGCAATAATGTTACTGGAAAATACTTGCGATATAACTAACTGGGATTTGCAAGAATTCATTAAAGTGAGAAAAATTAATTCAATATGTATTTACATGGTACATGTAATTGAACTACATGCTGGAGGGTTCAACATTGTATAAGAAAAGATAAGGTGTCTGCCCTCAGGGGCTTTCACTCCAAGGAAAGACAGAGATTAAATAATCTAATCTAATAAAAGAGTAATATGCTTCTTGCGTCACTCCACTACATCCCAAGCCACATCCACCAGCCAATCAGAGTGACCATATGCAAATTAACCAACCAAGATGGCGGCCAGCAGCCACAGAGCTACAGCCAACAGGAGGCTTCCTTGTCCCAGCAGGCTGTGGCTTCTGCTCAAGGCAACAAAGTTTCAATTATAGAAGATAAATAAACCTCAGATACTTGCTTCCAGCCATCCTCGCTGGGAGCTTGGGTGGCTAGGGGCTGTGGTCAGCCTGCAAATAGCCATCAGCCCCACACCCAGGATGGCCCCACCCTCATGGGGTGAGGGTCCCTGCTGGGGGGCTGAAAATGGTCCTCATCTCTTCACCCAGGCTGACCAGGCACCCCAGCAGGACCCCCCTCCCTGAAGGGGATGTGGCCAGCCTGAAAACAGCCCTCAGCCCCTCACCCAGGTTAGCCAGGCACCCCATCAAGGACCCCTACCCTGAAGGGGGGTGTGGCCAGTATGAAAATGGCCCTCAGCCCCTCACCCAGGCTGGCCAGGAACCCCAGAGGAACCCCCACCCTGATCCAGGACACCCTTCAGGGCAAACCAGCCGGCCCCCACCCATGCACCAGGCCTCTATCCTATATAATCCTATATAATAAAAGGGTAATATGCAAATTGATCCTAAAAGCAGAACAACTGGGAATGACTGGTTACTATGATACACACTGACCACCAGGTGGCAGACACTCAATGCAGGAGCTGCCCCTGGTGGTCAGTGCAGTCCCAAAGGGGAGTTCTGCTCAGCCACAAGCCAGGCTGATGGCTGCCAGTACAGCGGTGGGGGTGGGAGCCTCTCCTGCCTCCTCAGCAACACTAAGGATGTCTGACTGCAGCTTAGGCCTGCTCCCCATTGGCAAGTGGACATCCCCTGAGTGCTCCGGGCTGCCAGAGTGATGTCTGACTGCCAGCTTAGGCCTGATGGCCCAGGGAGCAGGCCTAAGCCAGCAGGTAGACATCCCCCAAGGGGTCCCAGACTGTGAGGGGGCACAGGTTGGGCTGAGGGACCCCCCCTAATTGCACAGATTTTTGTGCACCGGGCCTCTAGTTCTATATAATAAAAGGCTAATATGCAAATTGTCCCCTGGACTGGGAGTTTGACCAGGTGCAGGGCCAGTTGACCAATCACTCATGTCCCTTCCCCCGTGCCAAACCAGCCCAATCAGCTCTGATCAGGACGGGATGGGTGGATCCCACCCAGGTACAAATTTGTGCACTGGGCCTCTAGTCTATATATATAAAGACCTAAGTGATTTTCCAACCAGTGCTATGATGCACAATGACCACCAGGGGACAGATGCTCAATGCAGGAGCTGCCAAGCTGCAGTGACTTAGCAGCTACAGTTCTCAGATGACACACTTGGAACCAGAGAGAAGGGAGCCTGATTTGGGGGTGCATCACCTGAGAATCACCTTCTCATAATCCAGGACCCCTCAGGGGATGTCAAAGAGCCGGTTTTGGCCTGATCCCTGCAGGCCAGGCCAAGGGACCTTACTGGTGCACGAATTTGTGCACTGGACCTCTAGTTATTTATAAGCCTGGTGGGTAGCACAGTGAGGAAGTATAAGATACTGTGAGATCATATAACAATATACACAAACTTGGGGTGCAGATCCAGATTAAATGAGATGGTGTGCATAAAGTGCTTGGTATGGTTCCTGGCACTTAGTAAGTGCTCAATAAATTGTAGCTGTTATTTTTTTTTTTACTATTCATGGCCTGAAAAATATACTTCAGGGAGGCAACACCTTCTTTAGACATATGAACTGGGAAAGGAAGTCTATGATCCACATGCCATTCATTCATTCATTCATTCATTCATTCGTGTGTTCATTAATATACTTCTTTATAGCTTATATGTATAATGCATGGTACTCACTGATAGAGATATACAAAAATAGATAAGAATCCCTACCCTTAAGGGGCTCAAATTTTAATAAGGAAGAATAATATAAGCAAATAATTGCAAAATAGTACAATAAGATATACATTATCAGCCCAAAGACCAGCAAGTTCAAGTCTGCTTTGCAGCATCCAAGAAGCCTACACTAAGTAAGGGGTGGAGTGAGGGGAATTGAGTCTCGAAGGACAAGTGGCTGTTCTCCAGGGGTCATTGCTTTACTTCTGTTTGTTCGCTGGGTGTGGAGGGTTGACAAGATGACTTATTTTTATGCTCCTATTTCCATATTTGATCTCTCAGTTCAATCACCTGAGGCATTGCCAAACACACACACAACACACATATACACACACACACTCAAGTTGGAAAGAGTTCATCTCCCGGCTATAGCTAGAGAAATTTTTGGCTATGAGAACAAACTCAGAGCAGGCTTATCTCTTAACCATAAAATGGTCCATCTCCACAAGGACCGTGACTCAAAAGCTAAAATGTGATCCAATCAAAATTTCAAAGAACACTCCAATCATCTGTGTATCCAAGGAGGTGAGAGCTTTCTGGCTCCTGGTCCCTGGGATAGTCATGAAGTGCTTGTGAGAGAATTAGGCCCAGTTCCCAGAGTGCCATTTTCCAAGCTGCCACCCTCCGGCAGAATCCTGCCCTCTCTGTACCCTGACTGCTGGGCACAGAGCCTCAGCATCCTGGCAGCAGAATTTGTCTAAAATTTCTCACATGGGGATGAAGAAGAAAAGCATAAAAATTTGAGGAGCGTTTCAAAGGCCTCCTCAGAGAGCGGCTGCAATGGTTTGTTCCGTTAAGCCTGTCTGTGACTGGGAGACTGAGGCTGTCTCCACTCTGTGGCCTTCTTTCTCTCTGCCAGGAACTTGGGCCAAGAAGTGAAGCTTGGACTCAGGGAGTTGACTGATGGCCCAGAGAAGTTCAGAGCCATCTGATGCCTTCACGTGGGTGCCTGCATGGCCTCCTCGTGTGCAGAACAGAGTAACTGGGTCTGCCAGGCCCACGCCCTGGAGACTCCTCTTGTCTCTGACCCTGTGGGTCACTCACACAGCAGAAGGCAAAGTCAGTTCCTGCTGACGCTGGCTGGTGCAACCATCAACTGGAGAAGAATCAAACTTGTCCCTTTTCTAATTCGTGTCCAAAGCAAGCAAGCAAACAAACACAGGTCTAGCAAAATAGGAAAAAGGAGTTTGTTCCTAAACAGAAGAAGGGTGTGGAGAATAGCTACCCCTGGGTACTCCTCTCTCAGCTTCATTAATCTTGACACTCTGCCCATGCCTTCTCCATTCTTCTCCAGAACCTGTACATTCAGAGAGAAAGCCTACTCACCAGGAAAAGGAGACTAAATGGGCGATGTGGGGTTTTTTAATCATAAGAATATTCATGAGTGTAATGTGAATTTCATAAACCAATACATCTGATTTTTTCATTTGCCACACTATAACCAGAGAAAGATGACTCCAGAAGAGTCTGTTCCAGAAAGTTCCTCTCTGCGAAGGGACTCAGATGCTAAGGGACTGCAATGTCTCTATCGTAAGTGGAAAAGTCAGAAGCAGGAAAGGTAGAGAAGGAGGAATGCTTCGGGGTTTATTCTCAGAATGCGATGAGTATTCCTCTTTGGCTTCATTCCAGGAGTGAAGACTCAGGGAGAAACTCACAGGCAAAGTCCCTCTGGAAATTTCACACAGGAAGGATTTCCATCATGATGTTAACAGTGGTTGCCTCCACGTTGCAGGAATTTATGAAATTTTCCTGTTTTTTTTAAATGTTTTTCTTGACTATTTAAACTTTTCTTTACAGTAAACCTGAGCAATTTTGTAACCAGGAAAGAAATAAAACACTCATATGACCATAATTTTCTCCTTCCAGAGACCTCAGGAAAATTAAAAAGGGAATAAACTCATAACAGTTAAGATAATTGAAGGAGACAGTGAAGGTGAGATTCCAACACGCTTTCAGACGATGTAAAGAAAATCAAATCAGGAAAGCCATATTCCAGAGTGGTGGGGAGGAGCAAAGTGGGGAGCTTTGCAGAGGAGAAAATTCAAATCTTACACTCTCTTTACCCATCTCTGAGTTTGGGGCCTTGGCAGCCAAACCCTGGGCACAACTATGAGCTCTCTTCTCTACAGAGGTTGACATTCTTTCTGAGAATTAGGGCTTCTAGACCCCTCAGTAGCCACCCCCAACTTTTGACATTTGACAGCTTCCTAGCCAGACTCCTCTTTCTGCTCACACTAAAGTGAAGCCTGCCCTTCACTGAGTCCCACCATAGGGTGCCATGGTATTGGGACCCTGTCAAAGTGTAATGAATGGAATCCATTTAACCTGAGGGCACTGCACATGCTTCATGATATTGGACCCATAATGTAATTCTAGCTCAGTGCCTGCCTCCATATTTATAGAAAGAATTCATTAACTTATTAATAATTTCAGTTCATACTAACATAAAGTTCAGTAGTTTCCAACCTGCAAACCAGCCTAATGGAACACAGAAGACTTAAATATGGCTGTAGGAAAAATGTAATATGATCAACCTTGACAGTCTAAAAACAGATTCCATATGTCAGGAAATGAGAAGGATATAGGAGAAGGGTGGAGCACTCATATCTTAATCTAATTTAGTTGGGAATCAAGAAGCACTTTCTATATAAATTGGTACAGCCATTATGGAAAATGGTATGGAAGTTCCTCAAAAATTAAAAATAGAACTACCATATGGTCCAGTAATCCCAGAAGGAAGAAAGGGAGGGAGGGAGGGAGGGAGGGAGGGAGGGAGGGAGGGAGGAAGGAAGGAAGAAAGGAAGGAAGGAAGGAAGGAAGGAAGGAAGAAAAAAGGGAGAGAGAGAAGGAGGGAGGGAATGCCAAGTGCCATCAGGAGATTACCTCTGCTATATCTAACCACTGATGTTCTGTCAGTATCAACCAGCACTAGGTTTCAGATGATATAAAATCAGTCTGACTGCTTGGGTGGATTTTCTCTCTCTTTCATAAAACGATTTGACTCTCTGACAGTCATTACTTTTGTGTTTGAAGTACAGCAGTCCCTAAGTACATTAAGATCTTGCGCCCTGGACTGGCTCCCTGCCTCTCTTAGTCACTGACTATCAACTTCTTCTTAACTCTGCCTCCTACAGACTCACCCAGCATGGACTCAGGATTCTGCCTGGACCTTCAGTTTCTGGCCTTGTTGATCTCCACATCAGCCTCTTCTTCCTGGCCTTGTTTTTCCTCCTTCTGGCCTCCAACCCAGTCAACTCAAGGTTGACCTATGACTGCCAGACCCATTGAGCAGCAGAGACAGAGCATCCTTGTTTAGCTTGGACTGCTCAAGAGATGGGTGACCTAAGAAAATTCACTAGCAAGGAGGGCTCTGCACTAGAACCAAGAATCATGCGGTGTATAGAGGATATAACATGGGTTTTGGGGCCAAACCAAGCTGCTCAAACCCTAGATCTGTTGCTAATTTTGTCACCTTGGTTACAATACTTAACTTCTCTGAGCTTTTTTTTCTTTAAAGTGAGGATAATGGCATCTCCCAGAAACATGGTTTTATTAGAAATATTAAATGAGGCCTCCCATACTTCTGATTTACAGAAGGTACATAAAGTTAGATCCCCTATCACCTCCACTTTTCCTATCCTTCTGCTTCCCTTTACCTTATGTGAAGTGAAAAACAATGAAATGCTTTGCAGATGATCAATGTAAGGTTAAGTAATGCCAGGACCAATAATTTTGCTGCTTTGCTGTGAGTCTTTATTATAATGTCGGGTACACATTCAATCTTTTGGGGAAAAAGTCCTTCCAGGCAGCTTGCCTTGAAGGTAGGGAAGGCATCTGGGGACCACAAAGGATACATTAGGACTTAGGGTCATAACGTTTTTTAAATATATATATTTTTATTGATTTCAGAGAGGAAGGGAGAGAGAGATAGAAATGTCAATTATGAAAATCATTGGTCAGCTGCCTCCTGCATGCCCCACACTGGAGATTGAGCCTGCAACATGAGCATGTGCCTGGACTGGTTCATAGGCCAAAGTTCAACCACTGAGCCATGTTGGTCACGCCATTTTTAAATGTTAAAATTAGAAGAAATTAAGAGGCTATCCAGCTGTCGTTTATGGAGGAGAAATTTGACACCCATAGAAGTTAAGTTGCCTGATTCAATGTCACATACCAGATCCACGCACTTCCTTAAATAAATAAAAAATTTAAAAATCACATACATTTTTGAAGTATTTTTTTAAATGTGAAAAAATTAAATGACACTGCAGTGAAATGCCACTACATGCTAAGAGAAAATTTTGCCTAAGCAGCAAAACTACTTGTAGCCCTGGCTAGTGTGGGTCAGCTGGCTGAGCATAGTCTGGTACACCGAAAAGTTACAGGCTCAGTTCTTGGTCAGGACTAATACCCGGGGTGTGGGTCAATCCCTGGTCAGGGTGAATACAGGGGTGTAACCAATGAATGTTTCTCTCTTTCTCCCTCCTCCTTCTTCTCTCTCTCAAATCAATAAAAACACATATTTTTTAAAAAGCTACTTGTAGATGGTGAATTTGTAAAAGAGTATCTATTAAATGTAGGGGACATGATCTGTTCCACACAGAAACAACCAGAGATCCTGTTGCTTAGTGTTTTATAAAAATAACTAAAAATACACAGCACAAGTTATATAAGAAATTTAAGTAATTTCTAGTATTTTCTTGTATTTGATGAGTTAATATATTAAATACACTATATATATGCATACATATATACATAGTGGAGTTTATTAGGATTGATGAAATAGAAAACCATTAGGATACAATACCATATGACAAACATATCAGGAAGAGACTTATTTTTGGATGCCAGAGTCTTGATAGTTTGAATATTGACTGGTCAATATTAGTCAGCATGGTCACAGGCTATGATTTGTGATCCAGTTTGTGTTAATGTCAAACTTTTAGGTAACTTAGTGAGGCAACATTTATAAGGGCATAAATTTATGTCTATTTCATTATTTGCCGCAATTGGTTAAGAGTAAAAGGTTGGGTTTGTGAAGTGTCAGGGAGGTAGTAGATAACACTGGCACCAGATATGCTTATGTGGCTTTAACTCCTGATAGTGATACCCTAAAGCAGAGGTACTATTTTCTGCTGTATTTCGTGGGCTTTGGATGAATCAGCTTAGGTGCTTTTGCTTTGGGAATGGTTTTTGAATTGTTGGAAGGAATTGACTTGTTTATATGATCCAAGGAAAAATCTCCGTAACAACTCACAAAAAACTAGACTCAGAATCTTTCTTTTCAAGAGTGTCCATGAGTTAGGTAGGTATCTACACACTATAGTTTTAAAAAATCTAAGAATCAATTCACCATTTTTTTAAAAAATTACTTCAAAGATACTCATTTTCTGGGCATGATCTGGCTCACCTAACTATACTGGAATGAGTTTTCCAGAAAGGAAAGTTATAGCCTGAACTTCATTCTCAAAATTGTATATTTGAAGACTGGATTTCAAAAGTGTATTTTAAACTTAATGCAAATGAAGTAACACTGTTCAGTTTGCTTAATTTTAAGGGATAAAGGAAGCACTATAAATTGATATTATTAAATTCTAGGGCAAAATAGTACTGGAAAATAAATGAAGCAATATTGAAGTACCAGAATTCTAAGTGTGCCAGTATTCTGTTCATGTTCAGAACACAAAATGGAAGACTAGACATTGACATTTGGTATAGAAGGAAAGGTGTCAGGTTTAGAGACTCATATGAAAGGAGAAATGAATGATAAAAAGGGACATTTTGATTTATCATTAAACATTTTTGCTCTCAATTTGCATTTTCATAAATATCAAATGTAACTGATATTACACATATTTATATGCAAGCTGCATACATTAAAGTTCAATAACAATACAGCCTGTGTGCTGATTTTTCTTGATTCCAGCCCACTTCACTCACTTCTGTTACCTGCCTGCTGTGCAGGTATGCATCTTTCAACCTGGACCTGAGTGTCCCTGAAGCTGAGGGAAGGCTTGTTTCTGCACAGCATGTGCCTGACACTGGAGATGAAGTCTCTGAATTCAGAAGCAGAGCATTACTTGGCCTGGGCAGCGGTTCAGGGACTTGTCCCTGCACAGGCAAGCATCTGTGGCCTGTGCCACATGAAGCCTTGTCTGTAATACTGTTTGGCATGGACATTCGGAGACTTTAGTTGGCCACTAAGAGCTGTCAGTTCCCCCTGTGCTTGGCCTTGAAGCCAGGACTGAGCATTAGCACTAAGGACTGAGCTAGCCTGAGATATAGGGATATTTTTGAATGAGAAATGGCAGTCATCAAGAGGAAGATACTCAATTTTCTATTCATAGGATCAATTGGGGCCTAAGTGATTGATTAACACAATAAAGGGTAGATTAATTTATATTTTTGTTTTCAGTGGATCTTGGGTACATAGAATGAGATTAACCATAACTCTTGATTGGCAATACTCTCATCGTTGGCCCATGCATGGTGTCTTTTAGTGTCTGAATGAGCGCAGTATTAATTTAATTATTCAGCGCTAGGAATGCACTCATACTCCAAGTTCCATAGTGAAGAACCCTGTACCTCACAATGGACCCTACTCATATGAGATCATAGAGAAGGGAGTGCAGACAGGACAGCCAACATTTACTGGGCATCTTCTCCTTGCCAGGCACTATGTTGAACCCTTTGCAAACATTACCTATTTAATTCCCCCAAAGGTGTCCCTGGCAAGCAGAAGCAAGCCAATGGCTCCTCATTCTTCCTGCCTGTGGTTCTTTCCCACTACTGTAAACTGGCTGGTCAGAAATAGAATCCCTGTAAGCGACAAGAACATTGCAGTGCAATATCCGCAGGTGGCTGGGTGGTTTGATGTTGGGTGACTTTCAATTTTCGCAGCTGAACTTTAAAATCTCATTAAAACAGCTTTTTGTTGCTATTTGCTGAGTTTAAATCGGCAGTGATTCAGCAAACAAGCAGACACAGCAGGTTGCCTCTCTTGGCAGGTATAATGTGGGCCCTGCAAAGCCTACAGCTGAGAATGAAAAATGTCACTTCAGAGCTAGAGCATTGTGAGCCCCTTGTAAGGAGTGTCTTCTTCAGATCGTAACTGATCTTTCTATGTGAATGACTTTGAAAGAAAAAGGAGACTCTTTATTTTCCCCCACAGTTGGCACTGTTTGCACTGGCAGAAATATCGGATGGGTGGATTACTAAGAGGTTTGGAAATGTCTGTTAGTGTCTGATGCAACCTGATGTCCTGAATAACATTAATAATTAAAAAAAAGTTCTGGACCAGGAAGTCTCTCTCTTAGATTTAGAGCTGCTCTAAATCCCCTGGCTGGCCCTTACCTAGGGTTTTAAAAGTTTTTCTTAGCATCTGGCCGGAAGAATCATGAGAAAGAAGGCAGTGGCTCCATATTTATTGTGCGTCTACTATGGGCAAGGGTCTGTACTTGATCTGCTGAGTCAGACAGGGCTCCTCCCTAAAGTGGCTCTCAGTCCAATGATGGAAGTAAAAAAGAGCTCTGGAAATTGTAATTCAAGGTCAAGAGAAAGAAGGGCCATAGGAAGCACAAGGCAAGGACAAGTCCTGTGAAAAGGGCTGAAGATCAACGTACTCCTTCCAGTGAGACTTGCAGATCTGAAACTAGCTGTGAAAAGGGATCTATGACAATGAAGGAGGGAAGATGGGGTAGCCACTGCGGTAGAGATGGTGACTGCATGAGGACGCATGGAGAAGACTTCCTTAGGTTGGAGCCACTATGCAGAGAAATATGGGGAAAGGGGGTTCAAAGCCAGATATAAGGAGATCAAGACATTCCCCGTGCTGGCCCCTCAGTACTATGGCCTCACCTTGACCTTGACCTTCTTCCCCATCCTCAGTGCTCTCAGGTTTAACTTAGCAGGAGCTCAACTCCTGCCTGTCTTCTTCCTTGTCCCCTCTCTGTTCTCCTTACTGGCTAAATTACCAAATGACCAAAATGACATTAGTAATGACTGAACTGATTTACTCCCAAGAGGCCAGTCCCTAGGAGTGACACCTTGATTGCACAGCAGGCCGGTGGGAAGGTATTCAAGAACTTGGAATTGTAAGTTCTTAGAAGCACTCCTACTGCTGGTATCAAGACTTCCTACCCATCCCTGACATCAGAGGAGACAGGTCTGCGGCTCAGCAGCCCCCCTCCCTCCTGCCTGTAGGTATCTCAGAGACCAATCGCACGTGTGACTTTGTTTCAGGTCCCTATGTTGGTAGCATTCAAGAGGATTAAGGTGTGAATTAAGGGCACAAAGCCCCTCTTCAGCCCTAGGGTAGCTGGTGGGGGTCCCAGTGTCCATGTGACCTTGCCAGGGTGCGGCCAGGAGAACAAGCCGCTACTCAGCCTGGCCTACTGTTTACATAGGCGCTCCGCACCAGCTGCTGCCCGGGGTCTGTGGCTGCTGACAGGCTGTGGGTGGATAAAGTGGGCATTCATTTCCTCCAGCGGCTCCTCGCAGGGCACGCTCACTAGGGCAGTGGGAGTGAATGAGACCAGGCAGAAAGCAGGAGGGAGAGGCAGCCATGTGGGGAGAGCCCAGCACGACTGCAAGGCCACGGGCAGCTCAGGGTTGAGACATTTGGCTGCAGGAAACATGAACTCTTGTTGCTTGACCTGCCTGAGTCTAAATGAGGCTAGTTAAACATTTCCAGCACAATGTCCCTGCAATGAGCTGCCTGCTAAGAAAGAGTGGACAGACCCAACACTCTCAAATCAGTTTGGCCGCAGTTCAATCTTTTTGCTGGGAAGATGAGCTGGGTCAGTTCTCTCTGTGATCTGCTGATGAGAGTCCTGGATGCGGAATTAGACCTTGGTCTATTTCTAGCCTGACCACCATGTCCGTGACCTCGGAGCAGTTACGTAACTGTTCCCGACTTCTGTGCCCCCCCCCCCTTAAAACAGACATTGTCCTACCTACTCATGGGGTGGCTGGGAGGATCAAAAGAGAAATCCACCACAAGTCATGTTTGCATGAGGGGGAAGTAGGTCCTCCAGACTGGTGTGGGCAAGCCCGTCTGGAGGACCTGCAAGAGGCCACGGAATAAATATTTAGGCTTTGTGTATCACACAAGGTCTCTATTGCATGCTCTTTTGGGTGTTTTGTTTTTGTTTTTGTTTTTGTCCTTTAAAAATGTAAAAATCCTTTTTAGCTCTTGAGTCACACTAAAACAGGTCCTAGGCTGGGTTTTGCCAACTTCTGCTTGAGACACACCATGGGCAAGGGCTGCAGGTAGGCTCACGTGTTATGGTAAATCTAAATAAACATAATAGTAAGGAAATAACGTATGGATAGTGTATGAATGTACAAACGCATGGCATTTTCTGACTGGTGGCCCCACTAGTGACATTAACCCCAGCTCATGGGCCTTCTTGTACAAGATCTCCTAGAACAGCCCAGCTGTTATGGCTATGAGACTGAGTGTCGACCTATGAACCAGGAGGTCACTGTTTGATTCCCAGACAGGGCACGTGCCCGGGTTGTGGGTTCAGTCCTCAGTGTGGGTGTGCAGGAGGCAGATGATCAATGATCTTCTCTTATCATTGATGTTTCTCTATCTCTCTTCCTCTCCCTTCATCTCTGAAAACAATAAAAATATATTAAAGATCTAGAACACTTTGCCATTCACTGAACACCTCACTGCCCGGACTACAGCATTCATGCTGACTGGCTTAGGAGTCTCATACTGGAGGTCAAATCTCAGCTTCTGTTCAGCCTAAGAAGTTCATTGAACCCCATGTTAATGAAACCCTGAGCAGAACATCCTGCCTCCCTAGCCAGTGTAGCCTGGGCATGGCTCCTGCAGGGAGAATGGAGTGAAGGCTTTTATTTGGAGGCCACTACTGTTCATGTAAGAATAACAATATTACTTGTGACAGGGCACAAACAGTACTTTGTTGACAACGTGTTTTCAGGCTGTGCCATTATTTCTCCTGGAACATCCGAATGAGGTAAGCTGGCTTTGTCACAGTCATTTGCAGAGAGGGGAATTGTGTTGATGAATATTTATATAGTACTCAAGACACTAAAGTCAACTTTCATGATTGGGGCAATGCTTTCTGGTTCCTTCTGCCTCTGATGAGAAGTTCGGTCCCTGCTTCCCCTTGCATGTCAGTTTCCTCCTTCCTCATCTTCACTCCTTGGTTGAAGATATTAGGAGACCTGCAAAATGAAGCCTGGATGAGGACAGCAGAGGGCAAAGAATGCTTGCTTTATTTCCTTCCCTTCCCAAGTATTTTCAAAGAGAGATGGTAACATTTACTGATCTACTGATCAGTAACATTTAGACTAGAATAAAGAAACAGCCAGATTTCAGCTGTCCCCATGCAAGAGATCGCGCCAACCAAGTAAATCTTGCTTTTGTTGGTGCTATGTGGAAATACGATGAAATAAATGCACCATTTTTACAACCAGTTCTTAGTGTCAAATCCACCTCGTACTTCTTTTTACAGAGGGTACTATGGAGGGACAGAAAGGGTGTGAACGGTTCAAGAAGATGACTGTTGTTAAAAGCTGATACCAGCACAGCAGTTTCTGACTCTGGTCCAGTGCACTGTGTGCTGCACCTGCTGGCTCCCAGGTGCCAGCTGTCCTGATGGCCACATCCCTACATAGCTACACTTCATGCTTGTCACTTTATTTTTATGATCTCAAGAAGTCTTTCCCATTTCCAGATGAAGTTCTCTAACATTCCTAATTCAATACAATGTTCTCTGCATGATTATTTCATGTTGTTAGCATTTGAAAGGTCAACTCTACTATTACAGCACCACACAGAGTTAAAGTTCCATTCTGCAGAGGAAAGTTCTAGTCTTTCAAACACAGACCATCTCAAACATGGACCAAGCATCTTATAAATGCCTGATCTTGGTCACAGAGGAAAAGTGTAAGAGACTTAGGGAAAGTCTAGCATCTTCCCGGGAAAATTACCCTAAGTACCCATCATAGAGATGATGGTCATCTGAGCCGTTTTTACATATGGAAGGAAGTACTTTAGAAATAAATACCTAGCCAAGAACAATGCCTGACAACCACTAGGCACATGATAAAGGTTAATTAAATGAATAAAAACTCCTCTAAGGAGATCTTGAAGGTAAAGCTTCTTAGGAGAAGAATTGGACATGCTAACGAACTTAAAAGTTAAATGGCTTATTTGAGAACCTTGTACAGAAACGTCAACTTCTTAATAAAACATAATAAAGAGAGAAGATAGATGGCAGTGTCTCCCACACAGAAAACTACGGAGATAAAAAAAATAAATTCTTACTCTGCAATTTTGGTTTCATTACACTACATGCATCTGTTACTGTGTTATATTTCAAAACTGTGAATTTTTACTAAAATTTGGGTTGATTGATCCCTGATAGTATATGAGAGATTATGTCCTAATCCAAGCACAAAACTTCCCAATGACCATTAATCTCAGGTGTGAAGTGTGAGTCCTTGTTAGCTTTAGTCCTAACGCTGGACATTCTTGAACATGTCTTCAGACTTTGGGGAAGGGGTATCCTGCTGTCCAGAGGCTGAGGTCCTTGATACAGGGCCTCCTGAGTAACACTGGCCGTCAGCTTCATCAGAGCCCTGAGAAGGGAGAGGTAACCATGAATGACATAATCAGGGAAAGGAGGGTATGCCAAACCCACCCTGAGGAACTGCTGATTTTATTCTTCCAACTTCTTATTCCACTATCCCTATGGGGAAGACAGGTGAAAACACACTTGGGAGAGAGCGTCATTTTTCAAAACATCCCATGACTCCCACTAACTTCAGGATAAAACAAAGTTATTGGTATGGTAGACAAGACCTTCCATGATTTGACTTCAACCTCACCTCTGTCACTCCCCTCATACCCCATCAGCCTCTGTAAACTCCTGTCCCTTTTCAAATGTACCCTATTCTTTTATTTACCTTGTGCCTTTGTCTATGCTAATCCCTGTGGCTGAAAGGCCCTTTTTCCTTTTCATGCTTGGTGAACTTTTACACATCCTTCAAGACCTAGTTCAAATAGTCCTCATGAAGCCTTTTCTGACTATCCCAGGCAATGGCATTTCTTTTCTCTCTTCACCCTTAGGGTTGTATGCAAATTTCTATGATGATGATACATATGGCTCTTCAAAAATTCCTTAATTTATATGTTTATCTCTTCCACTAGTCTGTGAGCTTCTGATCTATAGGGACTGTGACTGCTTATTATTACCCCCAGAGCCTAACCCAGTACCTGGCCATAGTAGTCTCTAAGAAATGTTGAGTGAATGAGTGAATGATCTGGAAATAGGTTTTAGAAGGCTTTGATGGTCCAGCGAATTGATTCAGTCTCAGCTCTCCTTAGTAGTGTTATGCTGTAGGCTATTAAAAATGATCCAGCAGGGTACAGGGAGAAAATATTGTAACTCCTGCATATATTTGTTTGTCAAAAATTAACAGTCAATTTCATATGGATTGATATCACATGTATTTAATTTATAAATAAAAGTACATGCATTAAAAATATTATAGGCTACTGTTATAAGCAATGGGAAGTCATTAAAAATTCAAAATACAGAAAAACATGGAAAAAGCAAGTGTGTAGAAAAATTGATCTTATAGACTGGACAGAGGTATGTTAATCAATATGAGAAGCACTATAGTGGTTCATGCACAAGAGGTGAAAGACTAGACAAGTGTAGGTACCATAGGAATGGTGGAAAAGGAAGGACTACTGAAGATTTACTATCATTATCTTCATTATCATCATTACATCAGTGGGACCAGAAAAAGTCAGAACTACACTGAGACCCTCAAATGCAATCATAACCTTGGAGACCAGGTAGAACTCAGAGGAGAAGTAGGATACTTTGCTCCAGGCTTAGATTCTATAAACAAGACTTAAACAAATTTTCCCACTTATTTGAGAAGTCAGCAAATAAGGTTCACGTAATCAGGCCTTTCAATCCCAGATGAGGTTTCTTAACAAAAACTATTTATAGCCTCAGGTAATTGTGGCAATACCATGTAATAATCACTATGTGGGGACATAGGATGGGGATCTGGTCATTGTTGGGTGAGTGACCATCTTCTGGCTGCTTCCTGTTGGCTTAGGAAAGAACAGAAGGTGGATTTGTTTGTCAGTTGAGCAACCTGGCATTGCCCCACCTTTGCCTGGCTTTCTCCCTTTAAATATTAACCATTTCTTAAAACATGTGGGATTTGTGCCCAAGGCCAAGAGAGAGGAGGAAAGTGTAGGAGAAGAGAAGGGAGGGAAAGAGAAAAGGATTCTCTACATCAATAGTTTCATTCATTCCACAAACATTTGTGAAGTATCTGTGCATGGCCAAGACCCAGGGTTTGGATGTTCAGTAGAACAAGACACCCCTCATTAGAGGTTCACAGTGTAACAGAGGAGACAGACCAGTAACCCCAAAACCAATGGGAAAGATAAGCCTGACCCTGTCACTGTGCCTTCTCTTGGCATTTCCAGTCACCAAAGAAGGTTGGATAGGAGAGATGGAAGAAGATATCAAAGACTTGACTGTTTCCAGGGTCTTTGTCCTAAGGGCAGTGATTTTCAAACTTTAATGGGCAAAGAGTTGACCAGTAATAGTTGTTTAAATACAGCTTCTAGTTTAGAAAGTCTGTTTCGGTGGGGTCCGGAGTGAGGCCAGGGGCTCTGCATTAGTCCAGTTCTCCGACGGAATTCTGGTTTAGATGGTCTGTGACAACAAGGAGGTTCCCTCCTTTTAGGCAAAAAGCCTGGACCTAGAGCTACTGACCATGGAGCTAGTCCACCAGAGGCTGATGCAAGACATTGGAAGAACGGAAGAGGGAGACTTAGAGACAATTAAGGACAGAAAAAATGGAAAAAGAGAAAATCCAGGGTGTGTAAAAGAAAAAGAATAGCTCTCTAAGGAGAAGTGAGCAAATATTGCCAGAATCCCTGGGGCGACTCAGCTGATTGGTGTTCATGTGTTAACCATGGTTTTGTTGTTGTTGTTTTTTGTTTTTTGTTTTTTGTTTTTGATTTTGTTTTTTGTCTTTATGATATGAACTTGATGACTTACCTAAGCAAGCACATAGCAATAAACAGGAAGTAAACTGCTAAAGCCTTGGACTTACATAGCATCCCTGGAACCCAGCCTTCTCTTTGTCAGACCTCCTGCCTTTCATCCAGGTCCCCTGACTGTGACACATTGCTTATCTTCAAGTGCTTTAGCTAAAATAAGCCATGGGCTGCAGAAAGGGAAGCCATTTGAGAGGGAGGATACACTACCTTCACACTATCTTCCGTAGCTCCCCTGGTTCTTGGCAGCTCTGTCTAGCTGCACCCGCCCCCCCCCACCCTCCACAACCCCCTAAGGCTAGTCTAATCCAGAGCAGCAGCCAGCTCACTTCCTGAGAAGGCAGTGGTGAACCAACCTACATGAAAATTGAGCTCTGATGACCACACCCATGATCTACATGATCTACAGATCTTACTCTTCCTCCTAAGAGTCAAGATTGTTCTCTTTCTCAATCTGGTTTTAGGCCCAAATTTGAGCCCCCGGGGTATGATGGTCTGACCCTAGGATCCTTCAATTCTTCTTCAGCAGATAGAATGCTGCTGTCTATTCTGGCCTGGGCCTAAAGTTCACTTTACCCCAGCTCTCCAAATGGGCATCCTCCCTCATTCTTTAAGATTCTGTTCTTGCCCTAGCTGGTTTGGCTCACTGGATAGAGCATCAGCCTGCGGACTGAAAAGGTCCCAGGTTTGATTCCGGTCAAGGGCATGTACCTTGGTTGCAGGCACATCCCCAGTAGGGGATGTGCAGGAGGCAGCCGATCGATGCTTCTCTTTCATCAATATTTCTAACTCTCTATCCCTCTCCATTTCTCTCTGTAAAAAATCAATAAAATATATTTTTTTAAAAAGATTCTGTTCTGGTGTGACCTTCCCTGGGACTCTTCCTCAATCAACCCTTTCCCCATTTGGCATCCTTATCACATGGACTCTTTGTTCAGGTGTGCACCTCCCATTTGACTATAAATTTCAGGGGTCTAATCTCATGGGAGTCTCTAAGCATAATGGTTAGGAATTCAGGTTGACCAGAGTCAGAAGCTCAGCATTGCCACCTACCAGCTCTGTGATCTCAGGCAACTAACGTCACTGTCCCAAGTATCAGTTTCCTCATCTGTACAATGGGCAAAAAATCATACTTATTATTAAGGTTAAATAAGCTAATATTTGACCCAGCACCTGAAACATTGTAAACCTCAATAAATGTTCGATTTTTCTCATTAATCATATTTATATCTGTAATTTACTTTTTCCCCGTGGGTTTAGTACAGAGTAGATGGTCAGTGATATTTAGCAAATTAGCAATAAGATATGTAACTTTATCACTGGCTTGGTTCATTAGTACATTTTAAGGAGTGGACAACTCATCATTCCCCTTAACTCACCAACATTTTATGGTGTTTCCTGTATACAAGTTTTGTTTCAAGTCGAATTATCTACACAGACTCAGGCAGGCTCTTCTTAGTCACTCTTCTTCTGAGTCCATTGCTTTAGGTACTTTTCTTCTGTTTCTGTCCTCACATTTGCTGTCTTGCATCTGAAGGCATCGATCAGAAAATGGTGACTATTTAAAAGTACCTTAAACCGCGTCACAGTTCTCTGGAGGAAAATAGCCACAGAATTCTATTAAGTCTGCTATAAATGTTTGAATTCCTCTTTCCCCACTGCCGATTTCCACCTGGTGAAATGAGATGGAAGAACTAAGTGAGCTCAGAAGGCCCTTTTACTTGCAATGGTCTGTGATGTCCTTGCTGCACAGCTGGATGCTTATGCTCAAAGAGGTAAAGCAATTTTTGCAAACAAACATAATTTAATGATTAGTTTGGAGTCCCTGCAAGGAATTATCTCAGAAAGAAAATAGGTGCCTCCTGTCCTGCCTGTTTAAGTACCCTGTCTTCACCACTTGGCTGGAATTACTGCAGCCTGTTTGCATGGCGTAAGTCCCTTTGAGTTCCGGAATTCTGAGGAAAGATAAGAAAAGTGGACTGAGCTCAGAATAAACTGGATTTCCTTAAAAATCTTAATAAAATAATCAGAGGTTAAATGTGAAGAGGTAACACTGTAAAAGTAGGTGAAAAACCAGAAACAAGTAACTCATTAGTTTTCTTTGTCCTCTGGGAAAAGCTGACTTTGAGGCCCGTGAATCCCCAGCCCTGTGGTCCTTGAGCCAAGGAGCACCCTTACCCTAGCAGGTGGATCTGGGTGCAGTACTTGGCCCTATCTCTTCCTCCCTCTCTTATCCACTGCTGCTCACTTTGAATGCATTCTTCCTCTGGACCACTGTTTCTCACCCTTTTTTAAATCCATTCTCCTTTGAGAAAGCATTTTAAAAAGTCTCCTACCCCAGAGGTTGTGATAGGCACTCACTGGGCCTGGTCTGTCCCAACCCTAATGGGGTATGGCCACTGCAGCTCTAGCTCCTCCCTCTCCCTGCTCTTCATTGATTGTTGGTGATTACTCATTGGGTTGCTTTCTTGTCTTGAATCCAGAGATTCTGCAGTAAAGACAGTGCCTAGGTGAGTCATCCATTCAGTGAATGTCTCTCGAGCATCACCCACATGCCATTAGGTGCTGTGAGAGGCCTTGGGGTGCAGTGATGATGAGACAAAGGCCCCGCTTTCAGGAAGCTTCAGGAAGACACATGAGCAAGGCCACAATGATCAGTGCTATCTAAAACTAGGTACAGAGGATTGTGGGACCCAGAGGAAGAAGTGACTAGCTCTGCCTTGGGATGCCTGGGAAGGTTTTGCAGTCAGAGAAAGGAAAGGGCAATTAGGAACAAACACAGATGTTGAGGGTCAGGGGCTAGAGGAAGTGCAGCTTATCCGGCTTAGCGGGGTGAGCACAGGGAGCTGGAGCACAGTGTTGGGGGCTGGAAAGTGACCAGAGTTGATGGTGGAAAGCAGGGTCACTGTCAAATGTGAGGGAAAGCAAAGGCATTTGGACTTAATCCTGTCGAAAATGGTATAATTAGCAGATAACTCAGCAAAAAAACTAAAAATAATATGACTTTTAGGTCTTCCAATGTGAAATTACCTGTTCAGCCAGCATCGGAGGGTGGTCAAGTAGTTAGAGGTCAAATTTGAGAAAAGGCAGAGGGACACCACCTCCAAAGCAGGCAGTGGGTATACTGTTGACCAGTGGAAGCTGCTGAGGAAAGTAGAAACATCATTATCCTAATTCTTTAACTTACGGATGGAAAGCCTCCACAAACCAAACTTGTTTGGCTTCACTCCTAGAATGGAATCAATCAGTTCAGCTTCCTACACGACATCACTATGTTACAGTGAGAGATAAGTAATCCAATTTCTGTAAAAGTGCTTTGTAACACACAGGGTGTCCAACAAATACACGGATAATTAGTATTGCAGGTTTCCACAGGCACGCTCAGAAGTTCCAGCCAGGGTAATACCTACTCAGATAACCTCCTTGGAGATAGCTGTTTCCTTCCATTTAACAGGCAACTCTAAGGCAGAAGCGTATGGCAGTGAGAGAAGATGGGCACAGCCAATTCAACCAGCCAGAGCAAATTTCATATCATTAATTTTGTTCTTGTTATTCAGAAAAACCATAAGGCAGCAAAGATAAAGGACATTTTGTGGATCTCTCTTGTTTCTTGGGATTAATTACACTGGTTTCTTTAACAGCAGTTCTTAGAATCTTACATATGCTAATGAGCATTGTGAATTCAAAAGAAGTTTGAATTCAGAATCTCTCAAGTTGACTTGACTACCAACTCCCTGCCCATTTCTTGATCCATACTACCTGGAGGCCCTACAAGACCCTCAAGAAATATAGCAGTGCCCCCTTACCTACTAGAGATATGCTCCAAGACTCTCAGTGGAGGCCTGAAACTGTGGATAGTACCAAACTCTCTATATACAATACATATATAAATACGATAAGGTTAAATTTATAAATTAGGCACACTAAGAAATTAACAATAACTAATAGACTAAAATATAGTAAGATACTGTAATAAAAGCTATGTGAATATGGTCTCTCTCTCTCAAAATATCTTATTGTACTGTACTCACCCTTCTTGTGATGATGTGAGATGATACAGTGCCTCTGTGATGAGATGAAGGGAGCTGAATGAGACATTAAATAAAATGAGGGTGATATGAACACAAGGTCTGCAATACCTCAACAGCCAATCTGATAATTCATACAGCTACTAAGTTACTTCAGGCAGGGGGCATCTACAGATGCTGGACAAAGAGATGAGACACAAAGGTGGGACACACTTCTGTAGGCAGTTAGACAGACATGAGCAGAGTAGGGACCATGGGCCAGTTACAGAAGGTCATGGGGTGGAAAGTCCCAGCTGCCTAGCGATGGACAATCAATTGTAAGGTGAGACTTTGCTCCCGGGGTGACTTTTTCTCCCCTAGCATATCACTGGTTATGCTATTTGGACCCTTGACCTTTCCTCCCTAGAGATAACATCTAGACCTCAGTTGTATTTCAGCTCCAGGACCAGATAAGCAACAAAACTAGCCATGGTTGACCTCAAGACCACATTGAATAAGGACCCCTTGGTGCCAGCCAATCTATCAGTAGAGACCACAACCCGAATGGACACATTTGGTAAACTTCTGAATATTCTACTGAGATCTTTCCCTGGGACCTCCCCTAAAATCTCTATCCTTAAAACCCTTAGGACGGAGGACCAACTGTGCTCTCCTTCCAGGGAGCATGCCCACCTTCCTTTCCCTTCCCTCTCCATTTCCCTTTTTCTTCCCTCTTCCCCTCCCCAGACACATTACCATTAGCTTCCACACACCCAAGCTCCATGAGCTCTTCCTTTACCTCTAAAACTTGTTTGCTAAATCCATTTCTTCTAGGAATTACTTTTTCCACCTCTGCAATTTACCCAATAAATATTCTCTTACAGTTTGGGTCTGGACTTTGAATTCTTTCTAAGCCAGAACCCAAGTACCAAGGATGCTAAACCCTGGTTTGGTCTGAGCCCACAGGTCAGACAGCTGGTATCATTCCTGGCACTTACAACAGAACAATTCATGATTTAAAATCTAGGAATTGTTATTTATGAAATTCTTTATTTAATATTTTTGGACTGTAGTTGACCACAGGTAAACTGAAACTGCGATAGCAAAACCATGGATAAAAGGCAAACACTGTATTAGAGTCCTCTCTCTGTCCACTCTATGTTTCAAGAGGAAAATACCCATTTTCGGGGGAAGCTGAGAATAACTTGTGAGGCAGGAATTGGCAGAAGAGCAGCAGTAGGGGCTTCAGCCACCTAAGGCCTTCAGCTCTCTGCTGCTGAACCTTACCCTGTAGCCTCTGGATCTGACCTGAGGAGATTCCCTTCCTGTTCTCTGCTAAGACCTGCCCTGCTTCCCATCTGCCTCACCCTGCATGACCATCTGCTTGCTCCCAGCCCTGGCTGGTAGCCTCATCCCCAACTTCTAATTGTTTTCATTCCTTGATATTTTCAGCACTGGTCCAGTTCAGAGCTTATTAAAATGTGGACAAAAGAGGCCGCATGCTATGAATATTCTTTCATTGTTATAAAACTGGTTTATGAAATATTATTCTCATTTCCTCACATTTTTAAGTTGCTATTTTTTGGGGGGAGCAGTCTTTTAGGACTCACTGTTGGTTTTATTTTAGTTAAAAATGTCCTCTTGGCCCTGACCAGTTTGGTTCAGTGGATAGAGCATTGGCCTGCAGACTCAAGGGTCCCTGGTTCGATTCCGGTCAAGGGCATGCACCTTGGTTGAGGGCACATCCCCAGTGGGAGGTGTGCAGGAGACAGCTGATCGATGTTCCTTTCTCATCAGTGTTTCTAACTCTCTATCCCTCTCCCTTCCTCTCTGTAAAAAAAAAAAAAAAAAAATCAATAAAATATATTTAAAAAAAATAAAAATGTCCTCTTGGTTCTCTCCCTTTCCACTAAAATTCATGGTTACTTTTAAGAGCCTCATTTTACTAAAATAATCCAAGTTCATTTCTTCTCTTGTACCCTGAGCTTATTTCCAT